>VUQH01022002.1:3206-17060 GCA_015106775.1 Etroplus canarensis | reverse complement strand
TTCATCGCGCCCGCACACACACACACACACACACACACACACACACACACACACACACACACACACACACACACACACACACATTCTCCTCCCTTCTCATCATTCTCTCCATCCATCCCTTACACTACCAAGTGAGACCCTGAACATCCCACCCCTTCTCTGCTGCTGCCAGTTTCTCTTCTTTCTCTTCTCCCTTTCTGGTTCTCCCTCTATTCTTCCATCGTCCTGCTTCTGAGAACCTGCAGCCGCCTCTCTGCCCCCCTTTCCCATTTGTCTTCCACTCCTCCCACCCTTCTCTGAACCTCCATCTCTCCCTCGCTTACTCCGTGAAAATGTCACATTCTCAGGAGACAGGGCTGTTCTAATTTGAAAGGAAGGCTAAAGCACCATGGAGGAAAGAGCGCTCTCTCTCCTTTTCTATGACTCTCTACCCCTGCTCTTTCCCTTGCACTCTCCTGTCTTCTTGCTATCGTTGCAATTCCTCGCTGTTTGCTCCCACAAATATTTTGTTTATTCATAAAACTCCTATAATTCTCTTCATATCTCAGTCTGCTGGGTCTATCTGTTGGGCTATAAGCCCCACATCTCTACAACCAATCTTTGTCATGCTGCTTTTAATCGATCCCCAGGAACCTTTCCTGATTTACGAGACCTGAGCAGCTGAACTCAGTGCAAGGAATTGGTTCCAGGCAGTCTTCCTCTCTCTCACTCCCTGTTTTCTCTCTCTTCTTTCCTCCTGAGTGTGTCTCTCAAACTAACAAATATACAGACACATGCATGGAGTGTCTTCATTAACTCTAATCTAATGGTGTTGAAGATGGCTGCATGCTGACAGATGTGCACAATTCCCTAATCTGATCCCCTGTCTACTCTGCTATGACATCCTCTATATCTTGCACACACATGCACATGCAAGCCAATGTGTGGATATAAAGATGTAAGAATTAAATTAAGTTTGTAGCTGAGTGCTTTGCATGGTAACTCAATATACACTGCCTCATGCACTCGGTCATAATGTATTATTAACGTATGTGTAGGTATCTGTGAGAGCCAGTGTAGGTGTGTGTCCAAGTGTGCAGTGTATTAGCTTCAAGATCTCATTTGTATTCTGCTACCAAACAGCAGAAAACAGAGTCACAAAGGAAATGCTTGTGGTGTGTCAGTGAGACTCAGAGCCACAAATGGCTAAACAGCTGCTTTTGCATGTTTTATTTTTTAACTATGAAAGCCAATATTTTCCCATCTCTATTTCTTGTTATGGCTTTTTAGGACTTAATTCCTCTATTATGTGAATTCCGTTATTTTAGGGAAGGCCTGAAACTGTACAGTCTGGTAGAGTTGGAGACTTTGGAGCACGGTGACCCTGACCGTATTCTCTTTTCTTCTAGTTTTTTGATTTGCCTCTGTAGGCCTCAAGGACAGCTTGGGTGCAGATAGTGCAGGAGCTCACTGTGTTCTCTTATCTGGAGGGATGCAAAAAGAAATCTATCTGTGGAAGTATACACTTCATAGGTAGATATTCATGCCTACATACCTGTGCTAATCAGTTTTCTCCTTTATATCAAATACGTATTAACAAAATGAACATTTCTCTATTTTATACTTTTCATCTGGATCTTTTGAAAGATTATTTCTTCATAGAAGGAAACCTGTGTCTTACTGTATTTTTCCTCCAGTTTCTGCTTTGGCAAAGTGTGCTTTAATGCAGCTGTCAGCAGAAAAACATTTTTTTAAATATTTTTGTTGTTACTGCTTAATTCTTCCATTCTAATTCGAGTGTTCCTGAAAATTATCATCTTGACGTGTGATGTTTTCAAAGAGACAATGTGAAGTTGACAAATTATTGCATCAAAGATGCTACTATTCAGGAGCTGGTTCTCACATTGTGAACATCAGAGAACTAACTGACGAGGTGATACTTTTCAAACACAGATTACAAAACAAATTGCAAACCAAGGTATACTTCTCAACCATGTGTCAATTTTCAAGTGGTTTCAAAACCAAATTTAAAAGTTACATTTATTGGGAAATGAATAAAGAATGATGAAAAAGAAACAAATAAACCAGAATGTTTTGTTAATCCTTCAGCAATAAAAAAAACCATTACAAAACCAAACTAATCCAAAAACATTGTGCTTAACAAATTATTGCTGTTTACTGCCTTCAAATTAGACCTGGCTTCTCAGAGTTTATGGAATGACTACTGTATGAGCAGGCAGAATTGTGGGTACAAGGCCAGCAATAAAAAGGAGTTCACTTCTTGGACACAAACACTCACACTGAGCATATGACCAAACAAAGTCTGTCTCTGAGGGACAATGAAGTCATCTCATGTTGTTTTTCTTAGAGTAGCTGCAAAGGAATAAAACAGAGCCAAACTGTCCACTGAGCTCAAAGCTGACAATAATTTTAAAATGTGCCATAAGTGATTGTTTGTGAGAAAGAAAGGGAGATTTATTTTAGCAGGAGGTGGGACTATGTAGTACGTGACAGATCTTTACAATCCTAGTGTTGAAGGTAAACACACACTGGGATTAGTGGTTAGCGATAGCCCTGATTTCTATGCCCAATCCCACAGCTTCTTAACACTGCTGGTGTTAGAAGCAATGCCAGTTGTTTCTGTGCATGTGAGAGTGACAGTGTGTGTTGACACGTACTTTCATGTGTGTGTGTAGGAAGAGTTGCCAGCTAGATGTTGGGGTTCAAACAGATGGGAGACAGGCATCTGGACAGCTGGCACTCACTGCCTTTCAAAACCCCTTTACACCAACCACCTCTTCACCATATCCCCATTCTGTCATTCTTGCATTTGCACTGCTTCTTTTTCCCTTTCCTTTCTTTCCCCAGCTTTAAGCCTGGCTGGGATCTCTAAAATAATAAGAGTAATTATGAAATAACTTAATTCAAGCAGGATTTTACGCACAAGTAGATTTGAAAGGGAGTAGAGAAGAACAGCAAACAACAGAGAAAAACTTATGGGGTTTAATTCCTCTGCAAAAGCAGGTCAAAGTTCTTGATTCATCAACATGAGTGCTTTGTGCGTACACTGTATGTGCATGTAATGTTAACACTAGACCAGCAGATTTAACTGGGTCAGGCATCTCTATTTGATGAGCAGAAAGAGAACCTTACTAGTTAATGCCAGTCTTCCTTTCGCTTACTCTTCCCTTCCCTACTCCTCTTCCTCTCTCAACTTGTCAGATTCAAGTCAGTATAGCCTATTATATTGAAACATTTTACAAAATCATCTATTCACTAGCATTTACGTTTTCAAGGTACTTGTGATTACTTTGGCAGCGCTATACTCATGCTAAATTCTACTTGGCAGCCCCTCAAGGAGTTTGATTTTCAGTGATTGCAGTGACTGCAAAACCTGCCTCATTTTGTGGGAGAAAATGCATGGCCCACAGCCACATTCTTAGAGTTTAATTGGAGTAAAACTAGAGCACTGACAACAACTATTAATCAAACAAAATTAGTTAAGATATTTTTCTAGACAAATGTTTTCTTTAGAGTATTCTTTACAATGACATTGTTAACTCTCTTAAAAACATATTAAAGCAATCTCATCATGCAATTTAATTTTTTTCTCCTAATAGCATATCTGTAAAAGTTCTCTGCAGGGCTGACTGGTGATTTCACTTATCCTGATCAGGGGGATGAGTGAGAGCAGATGGCAGGATGCATCATGCTGGAAGCATTATCCTGTTCTCCTCTGGCATCCTCTATATTATTTCTTTTCTCCCTTTCCCACCTGCAACTTTGTAATTTATCTAAAGGGTGCATGCCTGAAATGATTAGAGCACAGACAAAAAAGTAAGAGGGTTGTGTGCGTCTTGTAACAAAAGACCCAAATCAATTTTCCTCGTCAAACTTCTTTGCCTTTGGACTGATTTTTGAATCTTTCATCCATGGTTTATGTCTTTCTTTATTACTTATGTAACAGCATTGGCAAACTGGTAAACAGATATGGAAAGAGCTAAGTTTGATTGACTTAAGCAGTAAATATGCATCATACTTAATTAGGTCCAAAGATTAACTCTAAATAGGATTGCACAGTAAATTATAGAAAATTATGCCCAGAAAATTCTCTGGAAACTGGATACTGCTCATTTTAGTAATCCCATTTTGGTTTTCAATTTTAGGTTAGATCAAAGTGATCGTAAGGACAAAAACCCCGGACATTTGCTATATGTCCCTACCTGCAGCACAGTAATTTGTAAAATCCATACTAGATGGGAAAGGTGCAAAAACAGGCTTTCAGTTCATTCTTAAAGGCAATATAGCCCTTTATGGTTTAGTAGACCAAATGAAAATAGCAACTATTTAATTAACTAAATTAAAAATAATAATGAAAATGGCAAAAAAAAATGCCTCTTCTGTCTTTGTAAACACATTTTAGTATTATTTACTGAATTATTAAATTTTTGCAAGTAGAAGATGTAAACTGCTGAAAGATAAGGGAGATTTCTTCTGACATGATGATAGTATATTGCTGGGCAATCTAATACATATCCATATGAATATGGGGAGAGTTTTCTGAGTTGATATGAGGCAACTGTGAAAATCACGGAGGCACTTTATACATAGAAATCCAAAATATGTAGTTCAAATGACTGTGGCCCCATGGTCTCAGAGACTGTGTGCCATGGCTCTGAATCCACTGACAAGTTGTGTGTTTATATGAATGTCTTGTCTAAACTTGATGATACCAATGCAGAAAACACCTTAGAGAGGAGCAGAAAGAGAACGAGTTGAGAGAGAGGTTTAAGGAGGAATACAGATAGGCCAAAGATAGTGATCAATGACTCAGGCAAGGAGGGAATGAGGAGGAAGGTGAGTGGAGGAGGAGGAGGTGGAAGGGCAGAAAGGTGGAGGTGATAAAGAGAGATCTGAAGATGAGGATCTGACACCTCCCTCAGGACCACTCTGAGACAGAGAAGAGGAGAAAACCCACATGAATTAAAAAACACAACCACTGGCACAAGTATCATTGATGGGAGTTTTTGACTGGCATCATTCCTCATTTTGAGAAATGTCATCCACGGGGTGCCTCCCTGTGAATCATTTTAATAGAGGAAATACAGATGTGTGTGTAAGTGTGTGTGTGTGTGTAGACAGAAGGGGGTGTAGGTATTGTTTGTCACCAGATGAACTCGTGGGGTGAGACTAATGAAGAGTGCAGAGAGAAGGAGGGTGGCATTTTAATTGGTCTCTCTCTCTGTGTCTCACTCCACTCTCCTCTCAGAGAGAATGGGAGACTGAATGTTGGCTTTACAGAACTAAAAAGGGCTTCCTAGCATTGGCCCTATAAGCGTCTTGCGCTATTAATTGATCAGTAATACTCCCTATCATATACTTTGTTACATACTTTGTTTTCAAGGGCATTATGGAGGATTGCTTGTGTCCTTCAAAAATATTTAATGTAATATCCCTTTATCATAGTTATATGTCAGATAACTGAATGAAAATGTAATTAAATATTAAAACAATTCTGCATGGACCTACCAAACACTAATCATTCCCAGATGTTGAGTTTTTTGGGGATAAAACTGGCCTTTAATATCATCACAGTCACCAAGTGAGTCAGTCAGTTTTGAATGAAAAATAATTGACCATAAAGCGATCACCATCAGACCTTGGCAAGCTGTTTGCGTTTGTGATTTAATAATACCCTGAATTCCACCAGTATTCATCTTTTCAGCTGTCACCTTGACCCAAAGCCAGATGTATATTTCACATGTGGTCATCCAATATGAGTCATCCTTTCAACAGCTTTTCAGTGACATTTTGCTCGAAGGGATAGGCTTATTTTTAAGGGCCCACCAGAAATCTAAAAAACAGGTTTTACTACTCAATCTCTGCCCCTTGACAAACAGAGAAAAAAAGTGAAATGAATCCATTGTTCACATCACTATGAATATACACCAGCCATCAATCAGCCACAACATTAAAACCTTAATATTGCCTCCTGACAAATCAGAGCATGGGCAGCGTACAGTGATTTTGCTTGTGTGCGGGTATGTTTGTGTGTGTGTGTGTGTGTGTATGTGTGTGTTTGTGGTTGGGAGGGTTCTTTTTTGTCATTTTCCAACTCATTCCAGAGCACATTTTGTAGTGTGTTCATTGTTCTGCACTGAATGCCGAAACCCAAGGTTTTCCAGCAAAACATTGCATTGTGATGAAATAAAGAGGACACATTTGGCTTCTCCCTTTCTCCTACAATGGGTCACCATAGCACATGAATCTCCATGTGTTTTGGTACAGATTTTGCACCTGATGCCTTTCCTGACACATTTCTCCTATTTAGCATGGCTTGGGACGGCTGTGGTTCAGGAGAGGGCTGGAGGTCCAAAGGCTGGTGGCTGGATCCCTGGCTCCTCCAGTTGACATGCTGAAGCACCCTTTGGTAAGACATTAAACTCCAAATTTCTGCCATTGGAGTGTGAATATGTGCATGACAGTTAAATGCACTTAAAAGGCAAAGAATAAAAGCGCTCTAAAAACGGGTGAATGAGATTGTAGCAAGAAGAAGCACTTTGTGTGTTCAGTTTGAGTAAAAAAGCACTATATAATGGTTTATGCATTCGACTCACATTTCAAAGGTCCCCTGTTTGCAACTGGGAGGAGACACAAGCCCAGTCTTGGAGGTCCCAAATGGTAAATGGACCAATACTTACATAGAAAAGTGTTATATAAGTATTGGTCCATTTACCATTTACTCAAACTGTAATCTGACAACTCTACCTGAGACTGTCAATCTCTGAGGGGACAGCTGTTAAAAATCACCATATTCCTGCTCTCTTACCTCCCCTTTTCTGTATTCTCCTTTCCCTTCAGCATTATCTTTTTTCCTGAAAATGCAAAGTTAGCTGCTAGCTCTTCCCCTAGGAACAATGCTCCAACTTCCTTCACCTCCCTCTCGCCCTCTAACTATTATCCTTCTTTTTTCCTTGAGCCTTCCTCACTGCAATTGCCAACTATCCTAAAGTAGAGAGAAGAGTAGAAATATGGAAGTAGTCTGTTTCAAATGGCATCCCTCCCTCTTTTTCCAATCCTCTCCCTAGCTATCTCTCCATCTCCTCCTCTCCATCGCTTACTCCATCTGCATCTCCCTGCCCTTCTGTTATGGCACTGGTTCATCCTCATGTATATTTATGCTACAAAGCTGAAGAGTCAGGCAGACTTAAAATGAAAACTCCAACTAGAGAGCGCTTGTGTGTTCATTTTGTGAATGTGTATGTGCACAGCAATGTGTGTGCATGTGTAAGTGCATGTGTGTGACTATGCGTGAATATGCACTCTTTTATCCTTTTTGGATAGAAGCATCTTTTTTATATTCAAGGGTGGAATTCCTCTTCACTTCACCACACACTGCATTCCTGCTTTTCAGCCTCTCTATTCCTCTCATCTTCTGCCCAACTTTCAGCCACGGACAGTTGCCTCATTTTTTGTCAGTGCCTGACAGGACAGGTGAAAGTGACATTCTAATCTAAAGTGGTGATTCAGAAACCAACCACATGCACACACACACATTTCCCTATCACGTATATCCTGTGGCTGCAGTGTGACGAGCAAACTCCACTCTTCTTAGTTCATGCACATAACCACATAGCAGCATAAATCTCACCCTCCTCAGAGTCCCCCCACAGTCACACAGAAAGACACACTCCCAAACACGAAAACCCTCCAAAACACAATTTATTTTACTTGAACCTCTCTGAGTGAGAACGCAGTGGGAGAATGTGACCAATGATTTCAAACAAAATTCCTCCTGCTGTGGAGTTTTATCCACCCTCCAGCAAACATGAAATACTTTTTTCTCATAAATATTACATTCACTGAGATATTGGGATTTTAAGTCTTCGCAAATATTTAACTTCAATGCACATACATGTGCAAAGGTGCACGGCTATCTATCTGCATATGCATGTTTGCTCATGCAAGCGTGTGTGTTGAAACAATAGCTGTCTTGAGAGGCGGGCTGCATGGCTGACTTCTTTAGTTTCTCTGAGAGGAGGAACGTGGGAAAAGAGAAATAATTGCCATTCATCTTTTGACTGGCTCATTCACTACCTCGCTTTCTCTCCCTCTCTTTTACCCCCTCCTCTTTCCCTCTTTCACACCACATCTTTGTTCCCTTAAATGGCCTCTTCTAGCTAAATCTCCAATTGAGAATACACTCTCATTGTACCCCAACAAATAAAAACTTGATACAGAAACACATAGAGGCCTTACACACATACAAAAGCTCTCCAAAATATCTCCGCAATGGACCCATGTCTGAGCTAAAAATCCTTTAAAATACTCTCCTGGAACAATTGTTTGCTGAGGTGACTTACAGTGCAATAACTAAACCTTCCTTATCTCAACCACTGCACTGCCATCAATTACTGTTTTCAGAAGTTTATACCAGAAGGAAAAATTTAATCCGACACTACTGACCTGACATGAAATCCTCCTCTTTATACCTATCTGTCCCTCTCAATGCACATTATCACTCACACCCATCACCCACACCCACCCTCCAACCCCCATACCTTCACATCCTTGGCATTCATGCGTGTCCCTTCTTTCCCCACAAAAATGTCATCTATATCCACCAGAATGTGTCGGTCCAGACCCAAAGTAAGCTTCCTGTCTGTGAGGTAGGAAATGGCATCCACCAAGATGAGTCTGTGGAGCCAGTAGCCCAGTCCCTGGCCAAAGAGCACTCTCCTCACCCCATCATAGAGTCCCATGTCTTGTACCACTGTGGCCTGGAGGCCTAGACTGAACCCAGGCCCTGGATTATCTCCACTCCCTGCACCTGCTCCCTCCTTAGCCCGAGCATGCAGCACAGCCTGGTATGTGGAGTGATTAGAGGAGAATGAGGTCCAGTCTTCACCAGGTAGAGCTCCTCGATCTGTGCCAGGTTTAGTAAGGTGGAGCAGAGGTGAGCTTGACACTACACAGCAGTCCCAAAGCGCCTGGTTGGTCCTAAGCACCAGTGGTAGGCCTCGGAGTTTGAGGACAGATGGGGAGTTCTCAGTGGAGCGGTAGAAACCTATTATGCCAACTCTGTACTCAGTACAGTATTGATGCAACAGTTGTCTGTTCCACGTATCTGCGTGTGCATACTTTAAAAGATTCTCATAAATGATGAGTGAAAATCGTCCACGACCCTTTTCTGTCAGTGGTGGAAGGTCACCCTTTCCTGAAGCAATCTCCATACGGAACTGGAAATGCGCTGACTCCAGTATAGCTACAATGTCCTGGCCAAGCTGGGAGTACTGGGACTCCACCAGCACCAAAACTACTGGGTCAGTGTAGACAAGTGTGTGAGGGGGATTGGGAGGATAGGGGTACGGGAGTTGACGATACGGGGACATGGAGAGCGGCTGGGAGCAGGCAGGCTCAGGGGATTGTCCAAGCTGCATGGAAGGGGAGGAGTTTGTAAAGAGAAAATAGGCAGAGAGGAGCAGAGAAACGAGACAGCAGGAGGCCAGTAAGAGCAAGAGCCTACGTAAATGGCGGCGGAATCGGACAGCCACGGTCATTGCAAACTGTTGAAAAGTTGTGCGTGAGAAGAAGCAATGTCTTTTTTAGGTTGCTGAAGTCTGGAGAGCGTGTGCAGGTGTTTGAGGGTTTTTAGGAACCCAAGCGATCGACTAAGTGAGAGACAGGTGCAACACCACAAAGCCACTCAGGGGTGTGTCATGTCACCATGGCAGTTGAATAAGGGAGCTGTGCTGGATGTCAGGGAGCAAAGGTCTTGACTGAAGCAATGTGGCCGAAGTACTCAACTTCCAATCTTCACAGTGGAATCGCATGCACAGATGGAGTAGGTGATGATTAATATCTGCAGAGAAAGGGGACAAGGAGAAAAGAAGAAAAAGTGAATTTGCTGGGCAAGGTTGAATAGTATGCATTAGCTCTCTGCGTGCATGCTTGCGGGTGTGTGTGTACCTTGGTTGTGCCACCCTGGGGAATGTGAGGGCACAGCTGGTAACTACTGTGCTGATTGAAAACAACTTGCATCCTTAGGGCTTAGCCAACCTCTGGCACACACACACACACACACACACACACACACACACACACACACACAAATAACATCACAGTTAAAAGCACAGACACAACAGAAAAGTCAGTCCACACAAATAAACAACAGCTGGTTGTGTGTTAATATGGCAGCGCGGGGAAGTGGACAGGGGCTCAACTAATCAGTCCTATAAAGCTCCACTGAGAATATATCTAATTGTGCCAAACTCTGTGCACCTCTGTCCTATTTCTGAGCCTAATCATTTGAAATACCACAAAATTAGAGTTGGAATCCTTTTGCCAGGAGCACTAATCTGGAGGGAGCCCATGACAGTACAGAGGAAATGAAGAGTGAGAGAAAGTGTAAGAATAAGAGAGACAGAAAAAAAGAGCAGAGAGGGGAACAAAATGCAATGAATTATAGAAAGAGACAAAAAAGACCAGGATTAGCATCTTAATGTATTCGCCGGGAGCCAGGGAGAGAAAAAGATCCCACAGCATCTCTTACTGTTTCTTCTTCTCTCCACCCCCCATTCTGTCTTTTTGCTCCCTTCTTCTCTCCTTCTGTCTGTTTGAATATCAATACTTTTTCTCCATGTTCTCCATCCTTCAATCTATCAGAATCAGAATCAGAATACTTTATTAATCCCCAGTCCTTGCCTTTAGTGAACACAGGAAAAGAGAAGGTAATAGAGTAGGGAGGAAATGTGTATTCCTTAAATATAACACCAGAGAATGTAAAAGAGGATAAAATCATTTTTTTTTTGTGCCAGCAAAGAGAAGATTTTTTTAAATAAAATATATGTTATCGTGTTGGCACTAGAATGCTATCACAGATAAAGGTGTTAGATAAATAAGCTTAATACACATGAAAAATGTGAAAAAAAAGAGAAAAGGGAGTCTAAGAGGTGGAAGAGGAGCCTACAACTTACCAACCACTGAGTTTCTCAACAGCATGGGTGAGCTGATTGAACCTGTTACTACAGGTAAGCATCTACTCCACCATTAGGAACCACAGGAGGGCGCTGGATATGGATTAACATTACACTTCACGTAGAAGTTTTCGTCTGTTATTTTAATAACTCAGTTAATCTAAATCTTGTCATATGTAAGAAAAGCAGAATATGCACTGCCTACAGATTAGCATATTTAATGCAACATGAAAAAAGTTTGGGCATCTTATAATCTAAATTAAAATTCGAAGAACTAAATTTAAAATTAAAAATCAGTCATTTTGATGTTTGTCATAAAAAAAATGATTAACGCCGTATGGTTATTTTAACTGCGGTCTTTAAATTCAGAAGAAGCGAGAAGCTTCAGACAGATGTAGTTCTTTTAACTACAGCATGAACACTAAAAGCCTGGAGAAAAATACTATAACACATCAAACCTTTTATTCTGTTCGATCCCCTATGAAAACAAAGCCTAATAAAAAAAAGGGAGGTAACATGCACCACAGACATCCCTATTCAGGCAGACAAGAAAGATTAACTCAAACTTAACAGCAGACAATAAGAGAGTTTCCTATTCTGTTCTTCTACCCTGAAGTTTACGTTAAGAAGGAGCGCCGACTCGCCCTCTTACCTCTAGCCGAGGATGAGGCGCTGCCGTGCGGGGAGAGGGGAGCAGTGAGTGTGCGACGCCGCTTCGGGTGAGTCCAGAGCTCCGGTCTCGGTGGCGCACCACTCCCGTGTGTTTCGGATGCTGAGGCGTTGTGCCATCGCTCTCTCTCTCTCTCTCTCTGCCTCTCTCTCTCTCTCCCTCTCTACACTAGAGCAGCAGGGGCGGCCAGCCGGAATGATCCGCTCTCCCCCCCCCCCTCATCATTCTTCCCCTTCTCTCACTCTGTCTCCCCCGCTGTCTCTTCTCTCCGTGTAGTCTGTGCTGACTTGTCCCTTTATCTCAGCTTATTAAGGTGGAGATTAGCCTGCATACACGGTGGACAGAGGAGCAGCGCTGATACCAGGCTGCCCGTGGACGATTGACTGCCGTGCGTAAAACGCTTTGGTTTAAAAGCGCCTACACAAGTGGAGGCGATCGAGGGAGAGAGCTACAGGGAGGTGGGAGATAGAACAGAGAGGAGGGGTGGGTGCTCGGCTTGATTGACACAAACAGCCTTTTCTCGGCATCAGCGATCACGGGCTCGGTAAAAGCTCAACGGCCCGTTGGTTGGTGTTAGCTGGATGAGGAATGTCACACGCCGATGCGCACCGGTGCAAGTTAATGGCGCGCCCTGCTGACTGTCTCGCTCCTAGGACAAGTTGTAGTGCTCAAGGATAAAAAGAAGGGAAAAGGAGCAACACTCACCACTTAGAATATTATCAATCCTGGGAATAAATACAAGACAGAAATCTGATTATCACTATCCAAACGGTACCCATTCATGCATGTTTGCCCACTTATGGATTAACCCTCTTAGGCCTTCTTTTGTGCATATAGATCAATCAGTCAAGGCTTGTCAGTCAAAAGGTTCTTTTTTAAAAACTTGATTAGGGGTTCCCTTTTCACTTCCTAGTAGTTCATCAATCTCTTTAACCTAATTGTACTGACAGTCTCTTACTCACACGCATCTCAGTGGAGCTAGTGGGCCCCTCATTCACATTACAATAGAGCGTGTTGTAGTAGTGTGTGTTTGACAGAGAGCATGAGGTATAAAGAAAATGTATCAGCTCTGCAGAGAGACACAGGATGGTGCTATTTAAAAGAAACACTGACATAGGGTGATAACAGGGCTGACTGACAACCAAGTGTCATTTTAAGAACCACACATGCATTACATGGACAAAATACTGAGCCACACCTCTAAATCATTGAATTCAGGTGGTTAATTCATTCCCATTGCCACAGGTGTATAAAATCAAGCATCTACCTGTGCTATTTGCCTTTACAAGCATTTGTGAAAGAATGGGTCATTCTAAAGACCTCACTGAATTCTAGCGTGACACTCTAAAAGGATGCCTCCATTGCAACAAGTCAGTTATTGAATTTCCCTTCCCTCCTAGATATTCTGAAAGTGGTATTATTGCAAAGTGGAAGCATTTAGGAACCTCAGCAACTCAGCCATGCAGTGGCAGACCACATAAAGTTACAGTGGCTGAGTGCTGAAGTGCACAGTGTGTAAAAGTCACCAATGCTCTGTTGACTCATAACAGCAGAGTTCCAAACCTCCTCTGGCATTAACATCACCACAAAAACTGTGCACTTGGAGCTTCATGGTATGGGTTTCAATGGTCCAGCACCTGCATGCAAGCCTTACATCATGATGGATAATGCCAAGCACTGGGTGGAGTGGTATAAAGCGCACCACCACCGGGCTCTGTGGAGTGACAGCTCATACTTCTCTATCTGGCAGTCTGATGAACAGGTCTAAGTATGGCAAATGCCAGAAGAACATTACCTACCTGACTGACTTTTGAAAATGTACCTTTCGGTCCTCACAGCAGATTAATCTGCACTGGCAGTCTGGCAGAGGTTTTACGCCTGATGCTCTTCCTGACGCAACCCATGGTGAAAGGGGCTTGTGTCCCCACCTGGAACTGAACCAGGGGCCTTTTGCTTGTAAGGCAAATGTGTAAACCACTATGGGGACACTGCCTGACTGTATTATGTTAGCTGTAAAGTTTGGCGGAGAAGGGATAGTGCTATGTTTTGTTTTGTTTTTTTCCTGGGGACTCCCTGGGCCCTTTAATTCAAGTGAAGGGAAATCATAATGCTTCATCTTACCAAGACAGTTTGGACAATTCTAAAATTCCAGCTTTGCTGGAAAATTTTGGGGGAAGGCCCTTTTCTATTCCAACATGACTGTGACCCAGTGCACAAAGCAAGGTCTAT
>VUQH01021992.1:0-39685 GCA_015106775.1 Etroplus canarensis | reverse complement strand
CCACGCTCTGAACTCTTGTCCCCTCCCGCAGAGCCTGGCATGAATACCAATTACTTATTACTTGCAAATAAAACTCAGAGGCCACAAACATTACAGTTCAACGTGATCCAGCTATATTTCATATTGTCAGGACTTTGCACTTAATGACCAAATTCTAACTCCTTTGAAGTGATAAAATAAGTCTAAATAATGATTTGAGGAACAAATCATTGTACTGTACCTTCTACATCTTACATCAACGTCTTTCAAATACAGCCACATTCTAAAGAAAATGAATGAACGTTTCAATTTTTCTGATTAGTAACTGTCGAAACTAAAATTGTGATCACCGAATGCACACCGCTAACCAACACATTTTAAAATAAGTCATTTGCATCCAATTTCAGTCTCTTTCATCAGCCACACAGGGCTACAAACCTGGTGCAGCCAAGTGGTACGTCGATACAAGGTGAGGATGTGACACAACGTGGAGTCCGCTGTTTCCTCCACGGAGGCAGCTGGCACATTACATACAGCTATGCCTGTTGGACCAGAAAGCAGATAAGGATTAGTAATAGCTTTTTAAAACCATTTTGGGAGAGAAATGAAGTTTGGTTAAAGCTATTTTTGTGGGGAAGTGCAAGCTTAAGATGTCAGCAGTATTTTTTTTTTGGCTAAAAATTCAAATAGCAGAGCCTCTTGGTAGAAGAAGATAGGGGAAGTTAGTAAAGCTTGGGCTGTTGCAGGGGAAAAATGAGTTTTGAAAAAGCTTTAGTGAGTTCCCTTTTTTTCTACAAATACTCTTGGAAACATGGCAACAGGCAGTGGTAGCTAGGAAGTTTGGAAATTTGGCTCTTAATTAAGTGATATGATCTTTAACTTTTGAGGGGGTTTTCTTAGCTATTTTCCTCTTTCACTCTTATTACTTCACTCATTTTACTCTTGGATTCCACTAGATTAGTTCTGCATTAATCTTCTTCTTTCAGCTGCTCCCATCAGGGGTCACCACAGAAGATCATCTGCTTCCATCTCACCCTATCCCTTGCATCCTCTTCCCTCACACCAACCCTCTGCATGTCCTCCTTCACTATATCCATGAACCTTCTCTGTGGTCTCTCTTCTCCTCCTGCCTGGCAGCTCCATCCTCAACATCCTTTGTTCAATATATCGACTATCCCTCCTCTGAACATGTCCAAACCATCTCAGCCTTGCCTCTGACTTTGTCTCTAAAGTTCTCACCATGAGTTGTCCCTCTGATGCACTCATTTCTAATCCTGTCCATGAATCACAGCTGAAAATGATCCTTATTTGACCTTGTTGCAGCACATGATTTCCTTCTCCCCTTTAAACCATCATTCTTCTGATTGGCTGCCTCTTGCAAACACAAGGCACCCATGAAACTTAACCTCCTGAGACCCTGCACCCTTATACCGGAACATTACATTTGGCTTTTCTGCACCTTATACTTCATTCTGCTCGGCATACACCTGTTCCATCCCATGAATCCCAAACAAGAGCTCAGAGGCCTGAACTACAAAGCAGGATTTGAAGTTATCCAGGTAACTCCAGGGTTAACTCTGGGTTTCTAGTATTACAAATGTGATTCACAGCCAAGGTAACTTATGCTGCAGGTTAAATTCCAGGTTAGAGGTCAACAGGCACGAAATCTCCACCTACAGATCTGGAAAATAGTGTCACCAATTCTTCAAGATCCCTCACAGTTCTGTGCATAGATAGTAAGAGGGTTTCAGATTTTTTAATAGCATCTTATAGCAGCTTTGTCTTTTCCTAATAAAAGCACCTTTGACTGCACCTTTGTATTTTTCCCAAGGGCTCGCCACAGTGGATTAATCTGCATCAGTAATTTGGCAGAAGTTTTATGCCAGATACCCTTCCTGACACAACCCTCATGTGGTGGGAGCAGCTTGTGTCCCCACCTAGGATTGAACCAGGGACCTTTTACTGTTAAGGCAAATGTGTAAACACACTATCGCACCATGATGATCAATAATAAACTCTGAGATGCAACTTTCTTATTTGATTTGTTTGATGTTAGTTTTTTGGTTGTTCAATACACATTATATATAATCCTTAAAGGAGGGCACCCATTTATACTTGAGGACCTTAAATCAAATTTGTATGCAGTCTAAACCTACATTTGAATAATGTTTTTACATTTACTTTTTATTTCCACTTCATCAAACACCAGCAAGGCTTTAGCTGAAAGAATAAAACTAAAACCATCTTGCTCAAATATAAATATTAATTTAATGGAATGACAATCGTAATCTGTCAAATTCTCCCATGCCTTAATGCAAGCGTTGCAATACTCTATTTACCTCAGTATATTTACCAACTTTCCTCTCCTGGCTCTAAGCAGGCTAAACTGTATTAAGCACTAACGTGCCATGTCTCACTTGAAGTGCACATAACTAAAAGATCTGGAGGATACTGTTGGTCAAGCTTAGGTCTTCCAGCTGCTGCTTGGATCCTCTCGCAACCACACTTTTTAAAACTGTTTAACTGCTTAGCACTATAGGTAATAAAAATTAGAAATTTTCCTCTTTAGTCAAAATTTTTTCCTGCAGCACTTAAAATAGCTGTAATCAAACCTCTCCTAAAGAAGAGCAGTCATGGCCCAACAGTTACTGGTAAGTATAAGTAAAATACTTACAAAGGCAGTTTACACTCAGCTTTATAACTACCTCACATCTAACAACCTTTTTTATATTTATCAATCAGGGTTTTGTTCCCACCATAGCACTCAGACAGCACTTATCAAAGTTGTGTATGACCTATGTGTAAACACTAATTCCAGAAACATACCTGTTCTCATGCTTCTAGATCTCAGGGCAACTTTCGACACTGTGGATCATAATATTCTTTTAGAGAGGCTAGAAAGGTGGGTAGGCTTTTCTGGCCCACTTCTAAACTAATTTAGACCCTACCTAAAAGACAAGCGGTTCTTTGTGCCAATCGGAGGCTTTTTATCTGATAGTGTTGGCATTAGTTGTGGGGTGCCCCAAGAGTCAATTCTTGGACCAGTACTTTTTAATCTGAATATGCTCCCACTCATGTATGTCATTCAGAAACACAATATAAATTACAACAATGATTTAAAACTGTACATATCCCTATCTTCTGATGACCTATCTGCTTTACAGTCCCTAACTCAGTGTATTGATAACATTAATCTATAGATGTCACATATGACTTTTTCAGTGCTTGAAACGCATACACATTCCTACAGCTCTTTTCTTGTCATTGACACTCACACCGCTGATTTGCCTGCAGAAGTTGTGTTACTTTCAGTCTGTATTCTGTGTTTAAGTTTCTATATTTTTCTAATATTATAGTTTTAATTTCCTTTGTAGAATCATCTCCTCTGTTGCCAGTAGACTTATCCATGTTTGTGATTGGTCAGACACTGCCGATGCCGTCCCTTTAATGTGGATGCACTCATAGCTAGACTGGGAAACGCTGGGTACTGAGTTGATAAAACCTTTGTGTGACTGCTTAGCCTGATTGCCAAGTGAAGTGGTTAAGTGACGTCAGATAACCGAATGATATCCTGGGTGTGTACACGGCCTCAGGAGGTTAAAATCGTTGCTGGTTCTGCCACTCATGAAGGGTGGTGAAGACCAGTTCAATAAATGCCATGCACCACAGTGTGACTTACTACAAGCGTGTGTATACATGTGCACTCATACCGAGTTCTCCGGCAGATTTAATATCGATGTTGTCATAACCGCTGCCGATACGAACAATGATACGCAGAGCTTTAAATTTCTCCAGGTCTTCCCTCATTAGAGTGATGGTGTGGTACATCAGCGCTCCAACAGCTTCATTTAGGACCTGGACACACACAACAACACAACACATACAGCAAATAAAGTCAAAATAAATGCAATTTTAGTATTCATTTACATTAAAAAATATAGCCTTACTAGACTGCTGGTACACAAACTCAGAAATAAAACAGAAACATGTCTACATGCAGAACAATAGGGACGTGCTTCATCTGAATTTCTACAGCATTCAAAGAGTAAAATTGAAATCTGCACACGTTTGTGTTAAGCCCAGTCACGGCTTGGCAGAAAGTCTTGGCAGCTAGAGTTCATCAAGTTCACCGTTTTTCCTCAGTATTATGGTAAAAGGGTTTTTTTTTTTCCTGGAGGTGCCACTGACATCCTGTTTTAGCCTGCGTGGAAATACTGAATTTCCTCAAAAATTAAATATAATGGAAACTATGACTTTTTTTTAAACAAAGGAGTTGAGATGAGCTGTCCCTGGCTAAACTGTCTAATATTAGCCAGAATCCTATTCACACTGGATTGTCAGTGACTTTAAAATCAGGACATTTGCTAATTGACAATAACAATAAAGTGAGTCAGAAGCGGATAATATGATTATCATATAGAATGGGAATATATCGCTCTATGCAAAGTGCATTTCGGCATCAGCCGTCACCTTTTAACTGGTTCTCAGTTAATCGTGTGATCTTTTTCTAACATTGCCAGCCCCCTGCTTTATACGTGTTAGCGGATGAAAATGACATGCGGTTCAATTACAGTAAAGAAGCTCTTTTAATTACACAATGAGGTGGCTGCTTATTAGAGAGCCAAAGCGAGAGAGCAAGAGAAAGATCGTAAGGGAGGGAGCGCCATCTGTTTCTCCCACGCTGTGGCCTACTGAGCGTGCTCACAGAGAGAGTGCGCCTGGCAGACACCCAGAACAAGACATAACCCTGCCAGACATACAAACCCATTTACAATCCATACTGGCTGTGGCAAGATCTGACCCATATTTAAATTTGTACTGGTGATTTCTGCGCCTTTTTTTCGCGTCACCTTCATTTTTGTCTCTTGTTGAATGAAGTCTGACATGTTCCTTAATGGCAGACAATTTTTTTTATTTTACTTTAACTCCAGATTCCTTTTAATAGGTGGATATCTGAGGTACTATTGCTGCTTTCAGCCAATATCACTGACTGGCAAAAACACGAAAAATTACATAAGAACACTGATATGTTATCAGAGGATTGTTAACCCTACTCTTATCTTTGTAGTAACGTTATTAAAAATAGACTTCATTATCGTCTTATTGTCTTTGCTGTGCAGATACTGCAACAGTCAAAATAAATAAGTGGAGGCCAATGTTAACCCTCTCCCTATACTATGAATATTTTGATATGAACATGGTCCTTTTAGATAAAACCACTAAATATATTTCATGAAAACATAAGTTAATCTTATTTCTGTTAAGGGGAATTGAATTTTCTATTTGGCCCCTTTTAGGTTACTCTTGCGCTATAAGAACAGAAGTATTTGGCCACCTACACATTACACCCACAGGAGCTTTTATGACCACATTATAAATACATAGGCATTAACATAGAGCTGTTGCGCTCTTGCAAATACAACAGCTGCCACTCTCCTGGGAAGGCTTCCTATCAGATTCTGCAGTGTATCTGTGGGAATTTTTGCCTGTTCGTTCAAAAGAACATTTGTGAGGTCAGACACTGATGCTGAACAAGAGGGGTCTGGCTTGCGATCTACGTTCTAGATCACTGCATTGAGGTGGAGGTCAGGGGGCTGTTCCACACCAAACTCATCCATCCATGCCTTTATGG
This sequence comes from Etroplus canarensis, assembly GCA_015106775.1. Lineage (NCBI taxonomy): Eukaryota > Metazoa > Chordata > Actinopteri > Cichliformes > Cichlidae > Etroplus > Etroplus canarensis. The sequence continues at coordinate 34,074 of VUQH01021992.1, read as the reverse complement.
ACCTTGCTTCATGCACTAGGGCACAGTCATGCTGGAATGAAAAGCCCCCTCCCCACACTGTTGCCACAAAGTTGGAAGATTTTCCACAGATATCTTTGTGAGCTGAAGCATCAAGATTTCCAGTCACTGCAACTAAGGTACCCATCCCAGAAAAACAACCCCATAGCATTATACGTCCTGCACCAGCCTTTACAGTTGGCACAATGCAGTCAGGCAAGTAACATTCTTCTGGCATTTGCCAAACCAGGACATATTTATCAGACTGCCAGGCAGAGAAGCATGATTCATCCCTCTACAGAACATGTTTCTACTGCTCCACAGTCCATTGGTGGTGTGCTTTACACCGCTCCATCTGACATTTGGCATTGTGCTTGGTGATGTAAGGCTTGCATGCATGCTGATAGTGAAATATCTAGGAGGGAAGAAGTTTCATGAACCGACTTAATGCAATCACGGCATCCTATTACAGTACTGCGCTCAAATTCAGTGAGCTCTTTGAAATGTTCCAGTCTTTCAAATATGTTTGTAAAGGCAAAATGCATGGCAAGGTGATTGATTTTATTCATCCGTGGCTACTGGACTGAATGAAACACCTGAATTCATTGTGGTCCAATACTTTTGTCCATATATTCTGTCCAGAACAATAATCGAGATAACTCTCATGCTTTTGCGATCACTCCATAAATGTAAATCACAGTAAAATTAATAGGCTTTATTTTTAATAATCAGTGTTTTTACATAATCAAGTATAAAAGAGAAACATGTAATCAGTCTGGCTTTCCAAAGTTAAAGAGTTAATGCTTTTCTTTGCCACTTATGATGGCAAATGAATTCACTTTGGGTTTTGGTCTCTGGGTTGGAGGAAACAGGGAATGTGATACTCTCACTTTGTGCATGTGGGAATTCGTGATGAGCATTTTTCACAATTTCTTGTGACATTTTTTTAAAGTAAGAATAATTAGCGGTTTAACTGACAATGAAAGTGATAATTAGCTGCAGCTGTAATGTAGAGTTTGGCTGGATTTGCAACTGGTGGGGCAAACAACATAGCTTTTTATTCTGACTTTTGATTTAATCAACATTTGAGAAATGTTCCTCTGCTTATTTCTAATTTAAAAGGAGCCCTCTGATTCCCAATCATTCATCGTTGGACTGATCCACTGTCGCCCAAGTTTAGTGTTGTTATGACATTTGTGTTTTTCGTGTTAATTTAATGCATTACCTTCTCATGGATCTCCTGCGTGGACTGAGCGTCACAGAATGCCACTGTTGCTACATCTTTTAGGATGGGCATCTCGACAGTGCAGTCTCGGCCGTCCAGCAGTGCCACCAGGGGGCGCGGATGCATGGGCCCGTTCATAATGGGGGGCCTGATGCCTATACACACAAGAAGAGGGAGAAAAAGAGTCAGATAAGCAGAACAAAAGTGGGGGTAAGAAGACTTAGGAGCACGCATGTGTTGAATCAGCACTGTCTCTTGCTGTTGTGATGAAATACCTGCACAACCTCTGTAAAAGAAATTAGGACACTTGAGCTGTACATTACGAGAGCTTTTGGTGTGCTTTTTTTCAGCATCTTCTTGCAAAATCTAAAAGTGAAACTAATCGTTTGTTCCCAGGCACACGAGGCCCCTGTTTTATCGGCATCCCATAATATTTCTGCTCTGGGCTGACAGAGTTGCCACACCAACTGTGACAAGAGGCATGAAGAGAAAAAAAAACTGCGTTTTTAAGAGCAGCTGTCTGTTGCAGGGCTAATTCCTCTTGTGTGAGGTCATGTTTCACATCGGTTTTTCTCCTGTTAACACAGAAATATTTGACTGTTTTGGTTTAATTACTACTTATGTTTTGATGCAGTTTTCTGACTTTAAGAAACAGGCTGTAATTTAGAAGATGGATGAGGTGGGTAGTGCAGATACAGAGTATTAAAAAAAGAGAAACTTGTGATTCTTGTAGAATTAATAATGAGGTTACAAAATAAGAACCATGGTAATGGAGAATATCCTTTTGTTTATATATGCCCATGGACTGAGAGGAGCTTCTCACTTGGAAAAAATGGGGTGGTGTTGATCAGAAAATAGCTAAGCATGCAGCCTGAGGCTCCAGATTATTTCACAGTTGTTAATTGTGTAACATATACAATTACCGACTACTTTATTAGTGCTAGTACTAGGTTGGACTCCTTATGCCTTGGCACAGCTTCAACTAGGTGCTGGAAACATTTCTCAGAAATTTTGGTTCATATGGACACAATAACATCAAAGTTGCTGATGTCAGTGAAGGGCATCTGAGTACAGTGAAAACATTGTCATGTTCAAGAAACTAGTTTGGGATGATCTGCGGTTTGTGACATAGAACACTACACACATTAGATTCAGCAGTTTCTGAAATACTCAGACCAGCCTGTCTGACACCCAACAACCATGCCACGTTCGAAGTCACTTAAATCACCTTTCCTTCCCATTCTTATCCTCAGTTTGAACTTCAGCAGGTCCTCTCTATGTCTACGTGCTTAAATGCACTGAGTTGCTGACATATCATTGGCTGATTAGATATTTTCATTAACCAGCAGTTGAACAAATATACCTAATAAAGTGAACAGCAAGTGTATTAGTGTCTGTTCACAAATATGCACGAAAAATGCAAATGAAAAACATCAAAACGTCACTGAAAACGATGAACGTCAGTAGACAGGTGGGTAAGGAAGTGCAGCAGTTCATGAAAGATTGAGATGGGTGCATTTCACAACAGGTAGTCTCTGAGAGCCGACAGAAATCTGTCAATAACTGAGTTAGAGCAAGCTGCTCCTGCACCAGTGCCACAGGGTGTTTTTATTAAATCATATCTTCAGATTATACCATTACCCTGAGAGTGCTGCTGGGCTGTACAGGAGGATAAGTGGCATTTAACAGGGCAGATATGCCAAATAACCCCACTAGTGGGCCTTTGTTCAGGTTATAACAAGAACAGGGGTCAATGGGAGTTGGATTTATTAGTTTTCCTCTAATATTCACTCCCACTACATTTTCCTGCATCTCTGTTTCTCTCTCTCCACATAACTGATGGAATAATTATTTCAGATTACTGGCAGCTTTACTGACTAAGACAGACGGATGCAGAATATGAGGAAAGTCTAGGCAGTGTATGCATGTGTGTAATTGGAATTCTTTGACATGTAAAGTTTTGACAGCCCTCTGAAACACTGCAGATGAAATAAGTGCAAAGTTATGCCCGTTTTTGCTGATCCTGACAAACCCATCATTCATTCCAGACTTTTTTCCCATCTGAGACGCGCAGGCTGACATTTCAAATAAGCAACCTCCCCTGTCAGTTCACTCAAAACATTCATCCAAAACTCAAAGGATACAAAATTGACCTGCCCCAGGTTTTAGCTTGTTTTCCATATGCACTGGCCAACATTGTGAGAAAGAAGCCAAATTACTAAACCAGCAATTTAAAATAAAAGAAACTATATAAAATCAGCATTCCAGGGTCTATACAATAGTTTGAATGCCAAGAGTCCCTGAGAACCGCATATGTAGACAGAAGTTTGGCAGCACCAATCTTACAAATTAGTTAGGAAAATCTGAAAAAAATAACACACTTCCCTCTGCAGCTGCAACATTAATAAGAGCCCCATAAGGGAAGAAACCAGTTAGAACTCATCTTAATTGAGGATTTTTGCAATGACACATTACAGTTTACCTGTTTTTTTGTACTTTTGCCTTTTAACTACAGTAAGGGAAGAAGTACGGAAAGAACAAACATATATACTATATGGACAAAAGTATAGGGCCACACCTCTTGATCATTGAATGCATGTGTTTTAATCAGTTCAATGGCCACAGCTGTATAAAATCAAGCATCAAACATTTGTGATGAGCTCACTGAATTCGAGCTCATCAGGTACCATAACAGGATGCCACTACTACTAGTTGGTGAAATTTCTTCCTTCCTCAATATTTCAGTCAACTGTAAGTTGTATTAATTGGAAGTGTTCAGGATCCACAACAACTCAGACACCAAGCAGCAGACCGCATAGAGTTAAGGAGAAGGGTCACAAAGTGTTAAGAGTGCCCAGTGCTCTGCTGAGTTCAAAACCTCCTTTCGTATTAGCATAAGTACAAAAACTGTGTGCTGGGAGCTTCATGGCATGGGTTTCCATGGCTGAGCAGCTGCATGCAAGCCTTACATCACCAAGCACAATGCTAAGTGTCAGACGGAGTGGTGTGAATCGCACTGCCATTGAACTCTGGAGCAGTGGAAACATGTTCTGAAGAGTGATGAATCATGCTTCTATATCTGACAATCTAATGGGCAAGTCAGAGTTTTGAATGCCAGGGGAACATTATGCACCTGATTGCACTGTACCTACTGTAAAGTTTGGTGGAGGACAAATAATGCTATGGAGTTGTTTGCTTGGGTTGGGCTGGGCCCCTCAGTTCTCATGAAGGGAAATCTTAAAGCTTCAGCTCACCAAGAAATTTTGGACAATTCTATGCTTCAGACTTTGTGGGGACAGTTCGGAGAAGACCCCTTTCCTTTCCAGCATGACAGTGTAACAGTACACAGTTGGGTGAGGGTGGTGCAGAAGAACTTGACTGGCTCGCACAGAGACCTGACCTCAATCCCATCAAAAACCTGTGGGACTAATTAAAACAGAGATTGTGATTCCATTTAGAACAGATTTAGAATTAGATGTAATATAGGGTCCTGTAGGTGGCCCAAGACTTTTGTCCATACAGTGTAACTTTTAAAATGACTGAAATACATTAAGCCTTTTCACAAATGCTACATGTTTTTGCGGTTGCATCCTGCTGGAGAAACTGGTGCCCCAACCTTTTCAGCAGGGAATTGATTTCTTCATGTATAACTGTTTCATGTTGCTGAGCAAATGGTTTAGAGGGAGGCACCTCCGGTCTTTGATTTGGAGTGACATCTAAGCCTGACATTTAGCATTGATGTTTTGATTACTTAATCTTTTTCGGGTAAAAAAAAAAAAACAAAAAGAAATCACTGTTTCTATGCTGGAAATGTGCTGACATACAGGAATAACTGGTCACATTCCTGCCATCTCCATCAATTTAGTGGCACAATCACTAGAAGGTAAGGACTGTGTTCTACTCGGCAGCCACCATAAGTATAACTATATTATTAGGAGAAGGGGGCGCTTAAAAATAATAATAATGTTTTTTTTGGACATGTGAAAGGACGGTTTTGGAAAGTAGGTTATTAAGCTTGAAACTCTGCTGTTTTCCCCACACTCTCTCAGCAGGTTTCTCTGGTTGTTGACTGAGACTGTGTGCACACATGAGGAAATAATGCATGCAGTGATTACAACGCATTTCAGGTTTATGTCTCATTAGGCTGCAGCCTTTAGAGTTCTACTGTGGCAGAAAATAAGCATCCAGAATCTCTATTTAGAAAACAGAAGTGAGGAGCCTGTGCTCAATTTGTGTGATATTTGAACGCCAGTAATTGAGAGACGGTTTCCTTTATTTAAAAATAGCAGTTAGTTTTAAAATAGCATCCTATAAGCACACGACAAAATGCTTAATAGAGCTGTTTTACTGTGACCGTAAAATCAGGACACTTTTGGTTTCATGTGGTTTAAAGGTTGCACTGTGGCCAAAACAGAAATTTAGAGGTTTGATCCTCACAGTTGGCGACTTACCTGGCAGCATGTATTTTTATTATTGTGTCACAGTGTCAGATTCATGACTAAAAACCTGGTTTCTGCCTGCATTTTGCTTAGAGCATGTTGTGGTCTGGGCTAATATGAGAGCTTCCTCTATGCTTTCACTGATAAAACAAAAGTAAAGGGTAATACAGACATTTTACAGCACTCAGAAGCCACACCAAGGCAAAGACAGCTCTCAACATAGCACAGTCCATCACTCAACCTCTGCACTGTCTCTTAAATCTGCGTTGTCAGATTACAGCATGAAACTTGATCTGAAGAAGCAATCTCGCAGCATGCTAAGACCAGTGAGGTGAAACTCAAATCCTGCTCACAATGCCTTATGTGGCCTGGTAAAACATTAGCCATCCCTAATAGGATTTGCCTGGAGGCCATTCCACTTACACATCAATACAAAATCTATGATGCATAGCTTAGAAACTAGAATTAAACAACAGCAGAAAATACAGCACTGTGCTGCACAGTTTTTGGCCGACATAGAAAAAAAAAAATCCTTTTACACAATTTCTTTTGAGTAGTAATTTAAACAGACCAGACGTTCATTTCACAAAACAATGAAATCTTGTCATTCTGGTCATTTTCGCAGCACAGTGGTGTTTGGGAGAGTAACAGAGATTCCAGACATTTCTCCAGCTCACACTTGGTCAGACTGAAGAAGGAAATAGCTCTCATTCCAGCACCATGCATGACCTTGGAAGGACCAACAGTACTGACTGCTGAGTAGTACTACGTGATAAAACACTGCTTTATTCAGTCTCTCTGTCTCTTCCCCCATACTCACAAACCACAGCAGTACACTGTAAACATTAATCCTCTCCCTCTCTCTAAATTCCTAAATGGAACAAACTCAAATGGTCATTATTTCTTTTTTATTACATGCATTTTCTCGTTTTCCCGTCACATTAAACACTCATTAAAATCTTCATTATATTAAATAATTGGCCAGATTTTCCTCTCCCTCCGCTCAGTTCCTTAACTATAAACCCTTATTCATCTGGGTTCCTCATCTTGCATTATATTAAATACTACAGTAATCTCTCGCTCTGTCTTTCTCTACCCCCCATAGCCCCGGGGGTCGGGTGACTGCTGGGAGCATTCACAGCGCAAACAGGCCTCTTGACAGCCAACGGGGCCTCAGCTTCAGCTCTGCTGTTGCTTTTCTGTCCAGCATTTTTGAACAAATACACTGTGATTCACATTCACAACCATGAACAGCAGACATTTAATGCAGCAAAGCAGTAGCAGTGATTTGCAACTTGGGGAAAATGAAAACAAAGAAAGTTTTTGTTCATTGTTCACTAAAATGCAATAACCACGTGTACAGTAACAGTTGAGGTTAACATGACATCACAAATTCGTATGTAGCAAAATGATGGTAATGCCATCTGATTGACATTTAAAAATGGAAAAAGCATCTGCCAATGACTGCTGAGACTGCAGCATGAGAGCCAGTGGGAAAGCCCTGCAGCTTGTCTGTATCCAGCTGTCACTGACCAGCTCACAGGAACAGCTGGATTTTTGTCCCAGAGGAAGGAGACAATGTTTTCAGACTGTCAGTCAACAAAGACAATTAAAAAGATAAGTTAATTTCATGCGTTTTAAAATGTGCAGTGGGAAGTCTGCCAGCCTGGATCCAGACGGACCTGCCAAAACAAGCTGCAAGGCCATGGTTTTTTCCCACAACAGCATCACCACACACTCTTACACAAAAGGTTTATATTTCCAGGGCATCTATAGGTCCAAATCCATATAACAAGCACTGACGTATAGAATAAAGAGAAACTGACCATCTGCACAATTTACTTATCAAGCTAAAATGGCAAGAATTTAATACTTTCAGATATCTTCATTTTAAAAAATCTCATTCCATTTCCAAATGAGTGCAGTGAACCCCAGCAGATCCAGCGTTTGTTTTTTTCACTGTGCAAGGGAAAGAAAGGAAGAGAAGAAAATCAGGGAGGACGTTGCTGTCGGCACCTGTGATCACTCAGTCGCCTGTGACTGTAGAAACCAACCATCGAGCCACAGAATGGCTGATTTATGATGCTACTGACGCTTGTGGCATGCAACAACACGGTGTGGTTTAAAAAGCCCCCATGTCCTCGTTCTCACCCCCGTTAGTGTTGATCTCACGATCCCTTCATCTATTGTTGCCTCATTTTCAGATCTCCATCTCTCATTTCAGTCTCACTTCCCCGGGCTTTCTTCATCTCCCATTGCCATTTCCTTTTTTCTCCTGCCCTGCCCAACTCCTAAGCAATGAGAAAAGGCATGCCTCATATCATGATTGTATTTATATGCCTAAAAAAGACTGAATATACAGGTACAAAGTCTTCAGGCGGCCTGACGTGCCTACCTACCCACACTTCAGTTCCCAGGGAGGAAATAGGAGAAGACAAACACCACTGGTCCTCCCTCCTTCCTGGGCCCAAATACATGCACAGTAGTACAGGTGCACACTGCACATCAATCAATCAGTGCTGGTTGACATGTCTAATAGGTAGTGATGCATGATACCCATAAGTGCAAGATCACCATGCAGGTTGCTCACACACAGACACAGATGCAAGGTCTTATTTACAGTTACAGTGTCAGCAAGGCAGTTCAGGTTTGTCAGCTTTTTGTTCCCATTATGAAAGACATTAGCAGCAAACATAAGAGGACATACAACAACATTTGGCAGTGACTCAGTTATAGCAACCAGTTCATGGCTGAAGTTTGATGAGGCAGGTGTAAATTCCAATTGTGCTATTAATTCACCTCTGTGGCCAAAAAGCCTGTGCACTCTCTCAATATAAAGAAACGGGGCAAAAAAAGAGAGGTTATGCTTTCGAAGAATAGTTTTAGCCTTACAAAATGACTAAGGCAAAGTCTAGCTCAATATGTCAAAAAAGCTATAATGTGGGCATGAATAAAGTACAGTATCACAGGCTGGATATGCAGACTTTGTGATAAAAATAGAGATTAATGTCTGTTAAAAATACATTTATTTTACAATTGTGACATAAATCATTTTCAACTTGTGGGTATCCATGGATAAAGGTCATTGACCGAGCTAAAAAGCAGGTTTCGATCTCCAGATACACTGCTTATTTGCAAAAATTCATAAATCAAAAACTGTTTAAGTACTGCCTTAAACAATGCTTGCACTACAGCAAAAACAACATTTAAATAGGGGTGTAACTGGATTATTGTATGGCTGCTAGCCTATTATATTGGATTAACTGTTAATATGCAGGAAAAACTCACAATCACTTTGAAGTTTCAATTGGATTGGGGTCAGTTTGGATACTCTAGCGTAAGCGCACCCCCCCCCGTAATGGATTATTAAAGGCTATAAAGCATTTACTGCTTTTAGATTAAGGGTTTCGAAACTGGAGTGCAGGGACCCGCAGGGGGGTCTTTGAGTGGTTTCAAGGGTATTCCCAGCAAAAGAAAGGTTTAATTTCACACATTTTGCAATTTCTTTGAGTTGAGCCAAAATGGCTGCTCTCTGATGAAAAAAAGACAAGCACTGAATTTTTCAAAGGAAGTGGCATTTTCAACCTTTAACGCTGCCCCAACCTTTTAGGGAACAGTTTGAATTTGCTGTTCCATAATTTTGTAGGTACTGGCTTAAAATAATTTAATCTCCAGATTTTTCTCTAAATGCACTCATCTGACAGCGTTGCCATGTAAATTAATAACAAGTATGAAAGAACTCAGGTAATTAGTGCTTTGCATTACAATATCATAGCTGAATTATAGCCTACCTGTTAACTGTTGTTTTGGGACATTAAATTGTAGCTTTGCTGGAGTTTTTTTGTACTGCTGTTTTATTTTTGACACTAGTCTAGACTGCCATGCTTCTCAGTCACATTTCCCCTTTTGAATACCACTTCATAATAAAAAAAATAAAGCTGTCAAATGCAACTAGCAAGTATTATATAAAGATAACCTTCACTGCACACAGTGGTGAGGTCTTTTATTACTGGCTGGCAGATTGTTCACTATCGCTTCCCTTTTTAGCTCAAGCATTTTTCTCTAAGCATTAGCCATAATATACAAAGCCTTGCTGCTGAGCACTTGATAGATTTAAGTGCTGCAAATTACACCTGAGTTGACTCCTGTCTTCTTTTTTGATTCAATAGATCGCAGTATTCTACTGAAAAAACTATTGAAAAAACTATAGTGTCCGCGTAGTGTAGTGGTTTACACCTTCGCTTTCTAAGCAAAAAGTCCCTGGTTCGATTCCAGGTGGGGACACAAGCCCCTCTCACCATGGAAGGTTGCGTCAGGAAGGGCATTTGGCATTAAAAAAAGAAAACTCTGTCAGATTACCAGAGCAGATTAATCCGCTGTGGTAACCCCTTGGGGTGAATACAAGGGAGCAGCCAAAGTTACATACATTGGTTTGAATGAACAGTCTGTTAAATGGTTTCATAACTGCCTATCCGTTAAACAGACAGGTCACGTCTGTTTGCCAATGGTACAAGTGTTCCAAGACCTCCTTTATACACAAACAATATTATCTCTGCCACCCAAAACTATAATGTATATTTTTAAAGCAGATTACACTATGTTATATACCACTGATGCTTCCCTTAATCTAGCCACAGCAAATCTAAAGTCTGCTTTTGATACATGTCAGATATCACTCAAGCATAAGATTGTTCTAAACGCTAATAAAACTAAGTACATGGTAATCACACAAAAGTATCCGGCCTACAGTCCGTATTCAAACCCTTCATGGTCATAACATTGAAATTGCTGATTGTTATGAATACCCAGGACTTTGGCTGGACATGGGACTTTCTTTTAAGACACACATGGAACACCTGTCAAGAAAAGAATCATATTTCTCTTCTATTAGTTTTAAGATCATTGTGCAAGCTACAATTTTATCTGATGATATATTATATAATTATGCATGCTTACCCCTACGTCTTAAAGCCTCTTGATTTTGTGTCACAGCGTTTTATCACTCATCACCGTATCTTGTATGAACAAGTGGCATGGTCCTCCTTAGCACTTACAAGTGAGCAGCACTGCATGGCATTTATTTATAGGGCTCTTCCTCAAAAATTGCCCCGTTACCTCTGCTCCCTGATACACTTCTCTCTGAAATCGGAAAAACTGGTTTTAAATACTTGGCTGCCTACAAACGGAATGAGCTTCAAAAGAAACTACATTCTCACATTTCACTGGAACATTTCACAAGGTTGTGTTTATCTGTCTGCACTCCCTCTTGCTCATGCATCTCCTAATTTATGAACGTGTATGTTGTCTTCATATTACACATTTTGTACACAGGTCTCTCTTAAAAAAGAGATCTCAATCTCAATGAGACAACGGAGTTATAGTAATAATAATATTATTATGAGAGCTATGCAGCATACACTTTCAGTATTTGTTTTAATAAGTGTGTGAAATGGTGCTGAAGCCTCTATTTAACATTCCATCTAGGATGTGTAGTGACTTGTAATCTAATAGCTGTTTCAGATGACACTGGGTTTCTCTAAACTAACAACATGCCACCACATGAGCAGTTTCCCTTGATTTTGCCCTTCGACACGGAACATCTTGGTGGGAAACTGCCTGGAGCTATGAAACACAGTTAAGTTAACCTTGTAATTTGCTTATAGGAGTTTGCCAGGTAAATTAGTTTTTAAGTAAATAAAAAATTTAAGCACTTTGTCTTTTCCCAGCAAACCATGTTTTATGGGGGGGTGACTGACATGTGTCTGTGTCACTCATCTAGGCCTTCATAATCAGATCATGCGTGACCCGACACACAGATCAGAAGCCCCCCCCCCTTCTAAAACATGAATCAGTAAATCTATCAGTCACTAGGAACTGAACTGATTTTACAGCAGCCCTTAAAGGTTCAGCTGTCTTAACCGTGTGCTGAAACAAACCCGATGACCCAATCGGTGTCACGATTATTGACCGGTGGGGATTTGTGCACGGGCATCTTAAAGAGGACAAACCTTCGTTTTACTCCTGTGACCTTGGATTGTCAAGCTGTCGGGGTGGCCGTGGAGAAGATCTCTCCCAAAGCAAAGACAAAAAAAAGAAGAAAGATCAGATCTGCAACTTTAATCTTTGATGTCATCAAGAGATACAGCCCGCAGCCTCTTGATGACATCACATAATGCCTGCTTTCTTTTGAGGAAAAAATGGCTTCACAAGTGCAGATTTAGGCGATATAATAATTCAACTTCATGGTGACTGATGGGTTTATCTTGCACCCTCATCCTCCTGCACAACACCCAACCCCACCACCACCACTACCACCTCCCTCCGCACCTTGTTCCCATTTTCTAGAACAGTCTTTTGCGGTCCCTATCATAAGGTGCATCTATCACCTGTGAATCTGGCTGGCCTGTTAATACTTGAATGTGTGTGTGTGTGTGTGCATGTGAATTCTGTGTGTATGTGTGTGTTTGAACCACTCTCCATAAAAGAAGCACAATGAAAGGGAAATATGTGTCATGTCCTTGCTGGCCCTCGAAGGAGAGAGAGAGAGAGAGGATCTATTTCTGTCGCCACAAATGGAGGTGTTCAAGCAGCTTTCAATAGAACAGATTTGCCTCTCCATACACACACGGGGCTTTAGAGAAAAGGCTCACCATTCCTGTGTGATGAGAGAGACTGAGCGATAAAAATAAGAGATAATGGTGCGAGTGAATTAAGAAGAGAAGAAGAAGGAGGAGGAGGAGGAGACGGAAAAAGGGAGAGGAAGAGAGAGAAGGGGGAGGGGAGGAGGAGGCAGAATAATCTACAGAGTTCACAAATATTGGCACACACACTCTCGCTCTCTCACTCTCTCTCTCTCTCACACACACACACACACACACACACACACACACACACATGCAGTTCCCACATAAAAGCAAAGTGGTAGTTGTTTACCTAGAGGCATGCCTTTGTTGAGGAGATGTGAGCTTCCCATGGTGTGTTCCCCAGCCGGTCAGCACACAGCACAAACCTGCAGCCTTCACACAGCAGACATGAACAGGAATCCAGTCAGCATATGGCGGCCGTGGCCAGCTACCTCGCTTCCCTTAGTCCTTCTCCCAGCCCCTTAGTGACAAGCATACACATGTGCTCCCCCTCTTTCCTCTCTCTCTCTTTCTCCCCTCCCTTCCGTCGCCCTTTCGCTCGCCTTCTCTCTCTATCCGCCTTACCCCTCCCTCCCTGCCGTCTCTAGGTTCCTCCCTCCCCTTCCTTTCTCACTTTCCAATACACTAAAATCTCTCTCTTTCCAGCTCTGTCACCAAAGAAGAGGCGCGCACACACAGAGAGAGAGAGAGAGAGAGAGAGAGAGAGAGAGAACGCAGGAACTGCTGCAGTTGTGGGAGCGGGAGGGAGATGGCGGAGGGTTGGTGGGGGTTGGACGGGGGAGATACAGAGCATGGTGAGAGAGAGAGAGAGAGAGAGAGCAGGAATGGGGAGGAGCTAAGGTTGGCCAAAATTCATCTTTTGTTTCCTGAAAGACGACAGGGAGGAGAGAAAAAAGAGAAGAGTTATGCAATTACAAAGCTGAAGCAAGAGAGGAAAAACTAGTTCTTTGTGATAGCAGGAAAACTGTTACAATTCTCCTGAAACTTAACTGGAATAATGAAAGAGCTCAATAAATACCAACAAACCTCAGCTTAATCACTCTGCATGTTCTTACCATAGGTTTAAACTTGCATTAACACACATTTGGTATTTACCCACTTTCATGAATGATCACCCATGTCTGCATGCTGTAGTTACTCTTTTTTAAATACATTTATCAATGAAGGCTCAGCTTCTTAGATTTTAAGGAAGTTAACTTGAGGAAGTCAGCTCTAATATCAGACTCCACCTCCTAAGTGTCTCTATGCTTCAACTTTAGCCTGCTGTAAATCATACAACTACTAAAGCTTACCTAATACAGTCATGTGAAAAAGGAAGTCTGCATGAGTGGAAAATTAAGTACACCCCATGTTTCAGTAGCGTGTAAAACATGAAGTAATGGATTTTTATTTTTTTTACAAATTTGCTGTGGACATTCTTCCTGCCACAGCATTTCAATCCTGATGAGGTCTAGAGTTTTACTGGATCATTGCAAGGCCGTGATTGTTTTCATAGCCAGCCATTCTGTTGCACAACCCAGTTTTGGCCAACTTTTAGCTGGCAGACAGATAGCCTCACATTTGAGTCTGGAATATTTTTGGTATACAGCAGAGTTTATGGTCCACTCCATGACTGCAAGTTGCCCAGGTCTTGTGGCTGCAGAACAAGCCTAAATCCTTACCCCTCCACCACCATGCTTTACAGTTGGTGTGAGGTGTTTGTGCTGATACGCCGGGTGGTACTGCGCATCATGGCCCAACATCTGCACTATGGTCTCATCTGTCCAAAGTACATTGTTCCAAAAGTCTTGCGGTTTGTTCAGATGCAACTTTGCACACTTCTCTGTGCTGCCACGTTCTTTTAGAGAGAAGAGGCTTTCTCCTGACAACCCTTCCACACATGAAATTTTTGTTAAGCATTTACCATGCTAACTGTGGGCTTTGGAGTCTTAAATTCTTGGGGATTTTTTTGCAATTTATTCTTTCTGAGCATTGAACAGTCTGACGTTGGGGGAAATTTCCTGGAATATCCCTTCTGGGAGGATTGTGTCAGTGTGTTAATACACACCTGAATGCTCTAGAACAGCAAACTGCCAAACCTGATGCTTTTACAGAGGTGGTCACACTGGCTTATGATCAATGAATCAAGTGCATTTGATTAGCAGCACCTGGCTACTACTTACCCTTTTAATTCCTATGGAAGCAGTAAAGCTGCACTTAGTTTTTCACAGGACTTCATTTAATCAGTGACATTATAGTACTTTGCTGCAGTGAAACAGATGAACACTGGAATTAACTGGTTTAAAGTTGTCATTGCTTTATTATGGCATTTCTTTATTAACTCAAGATTCAAGATTCTTTTATTGTCATGTACCATGTAACAATGTGCATTATTACGGCAATGAAATTTGTTTTGTTTGGTGCCAGCTCAATTTGCCATTATGAACATATAAATGCAAAACAAGTAAGTCAAGATAAAATAGAATTATATATACTATTATATACTATACTATAGAATCTGAAGCTAAATAGTAACAAAATAAAAACAGAACAGAACAGAATAGAATAGAATAAATACGCTCTGGATAGCATAAATACGCTCATCCATCTATTTCAAAAATCCAATATTTGTATAGTTTTTGTTATAATTTTCTTTATAGACAGCACACTCAGCACTGTGAGCACTGCCAAAAAAGTCACAGTACTTTTATAGTATTCTTATGAGTAATCTTTGAACTGAATTCTCACACACACTGCACACTCTTTTTTAAAGAAAGTCATAAAATGATCTCATGCTTATTTCTATTTTTTATCTTTCAAACTGTACTTTACTACAAATATCACCTTTTTTGTTTGTGTTATTTTCTTCCTTTTTCCCCTAAGAAAACTTTAATTGAGAAAACTTTAACAAACATTTAAACAAAAATCTTGTCAGTAAAGCAATATGGGCATTGTCTCCTGCCTGCTGCATTGTCACATAAGTGTACTTTATAGGTGTGCCTAAATATGCAACTCTCAGATAGTGTTCGTAATCAGACAGCATTTTTTGTCTTGTGCTACAGCATGTAGTTGCATCTCTCTTCAACTTTCCATCTTTGTACTTTGGTCTGGTTAGTACCTATAGCATAACATAATCAGAATCGGAATGCTCGTTTAAGCCCCCCAACTCAGACCCATTCCTGCTTCGCTGATCTTAGAGCTTCTGTCATCCACACATGGCCACTTGTTGTTAACCAATGTGATATAAGCAGCCTCAGACGCCCCTCTAACTGCCAGGGCCTAACCTAGTTTAACAGCAATGATGGTTACATCACACACTCACTACTGGTAAATGTCACAGACAGCCAGTGGGCGAGTTGTTCAAGTTCAAAATAAGGCAGAGGGTTACGGAAACTGTTGTTTTCAACACTGACATTTCCTCCCATCATTCTTCTCATGTGCTCGCGTACTTTTTTGCTTGTTTGTTTTTTTAACCAAACAAAAGTGAGCAGTATGTCCATCCCTTAGTTTCTTCTTTATTTATGCAGTGAAGTGGACCATATGAATTGTAGCTGTGGGCCTCTGCTTTTTCTTTTATAAAATAATCCAGCTGGAGTTTTTCTGGCCCTGATTCAAAAAGCCGTGATGAGAATTATGTCTGCTCAAAAGTTTCCAAGGGTGTATAGAGTAAAAGGATGAAAACGAAATTATGTCTGGCATGTTTTGTGACTCAAGAGTAATAAAGTATTACACATGATTCCAATTTGTTTAATGACACACACACACACACACACACACACACACACACACACACACACACACACACACACACACAGGGACAAAACAGGAAGAGGCATGCACACAGCCTGCACTTTACTCCAATGCTTTGGCAAGACATTACAGTGTACCAGCTTTTTCTCTTCTATATACCAGTGTGTGTGCGTGCATGTGTGTGTGCGTTTGTATGTGTATGTGTGTGTGTGTGCGCGCAAGTTTGTGTTTTTGTGAGTGCGTGTGTGAGAACTACACTCACAGATGCCAAGTCATGACTTCTCATTTGTTAATCCCCTGTTGCTCCTATTACCCTCGTCTATCCCTTTCCATCTTTGTGCTCTGTCACTCTGGATGACTGCCTGGCTGCAAAGCCCTAGCGTGCCTCAGCCAAATCTTTCTAACTTAGTTGCTCAAAGTCTGGTTTGACAACAGCTCCAGGTCTGCTCAAACCTCCACAAGATGTTCCGTGAACATAAGACAGATGAGTGTTCTCATGCTCCATGTAAGAGTATAATGCGCTATCAATGAGCAATATAAAACTGACCGAAGCAGAGAAACACACAAGGTCGCTGTGGGCAGAAACACACACAAAGAAGAATGCTAGTATGCCACCCACCACAAACCAATAGGACAGACCCTTCTCTGTTCAACTTCTCGCTTTCACTGGAATTCCCCTTAATATTGAGCCAGTTTACATGGTGTAGCACATGCACGAATAAGCATGTGCACAGAAATATACAAAATTATGGGGACACACAAGGGCCTGGAAAAGGAAGAGTTTGGACAAAGATGGTTGGAAAACACTGGGGGGTTGAGGGCTGGGTATTCCTTTTGCCCAAGGCAGTATAGACAAGCATGGCAACCAATTAGTACAAGATACCACCCCACTCCCCTCACCACCTCCCCCTCTGTTCAGTTTTGCCCTGGTCTTGTGAACTTGGTATGGTCAGGGCTGTAATGCTGAAGCAGTCATATTCACATGCACATCAAAGGCGATTAAGTACAAGCCCCCTGGATTTACATGAGTCTGTAGACCTTCACATCTTAGGCTAACTTCTCAAAAGCACTTGGCTTCCTCCTACCACAAAAGTATCCAAGTTCATTTTGGCTTGACACAGGTCCCTCCTTTGCTTGTGGAAGTAATACCAGATTACAGAGCAACTGTTGTTAAATGATGATATGATGTGTTTTTCTTGTTCTTTTTTTCCCCTCATTTTGTTTGTACAGCTGTTCTTCAGCACCGGGTCATCTCACTGTTCTGCTCTTGTATGGCTTACTTTGTGCAAAACTGACATGTCCTTTCAGTTTGATATGCATAAAATACATGCACAGATTTGGCAATGAGGGGGGACTTCCTTAATAAAAACAGGGCTTCTTAATGAATATGTAGCCCTGTAAAGGCTTCATTACTTATTTTTTTTTCTGCTCCATCTCCTGGATAAGCTCCAACTATGCATGATTTGGCTGACGCTTCCTAAATAGTACTGTGAGGGTTAACTTATCCCTCTGTGACTCAGGTTTAAGGGACGTGTCCTAACAGGTGACTCACAACTAAAACACCTTGTACCACATAGCCCACAAACAGGGTGATTTTCACCAGAGCAAGAAGGTCTAAGAAAACAAAATGTGAAGAGGAAAGATGAGTATGTCTTTTACAACATTCTTTTCTTTGTAAAATCAAAGCAGGCAAGGATAAAAGAAACACCCATCAAAACACCCATTTACGAAATATACCACCTTTAGGTGCTCGTGGTGAAGGGAAGAGGGAAGCCACAAGGATTTCAGTGGATAGAACAAAGGTATGAACAGAAAGAATACGTGTTAATTGAAATCTGCATTCCACCTCTCGTACTCCCCATCCTTCTCTTTAGCTCTCACTCTCTTGTGTGTGTGCGTGTGTGTATACATGTGAAGGCCCAGCAGGCTGGAAGCTCTCCCAGGGCCCAGATGCTCTCTGTCAACACCAAGATTCCAGAGAGGAAGCAGGGCTTTACAGCAGCAAGCTGTACACACAGCCAGGACCTGCAAAGACCAGGAGCCAGGAGAGGACAACCTGCTCCATATAAACACAGACCTCCCTGTCTTCTGTCTGAGCCACTGGTTTTGCTTCCTTGCTTGCACAGTTCCTCTTGTTGGGCTGGACCCCCTCTCTCTGCATGCCACCATCAAGAGGTAAATAGCTATTGGCTGCTCAATAAGTGGCTTCAGTGCGTTGGAGTGAGGGGCCTTTTTTCCTCCACACTCTCCCAGCCTTGACAAGCATGTATTGACAGAGTAGTTACACACTAACCCATTGGGGGAAATCCTCCACATTGTGCCCCAGGCAGCTGATAAATGGAACTCATACAGTACCTGTAAGCATGGTCTCTTACAAATGGACACAAAAAGTGCATTTGCACATACAGAGCTCAGTACTAATGCAGACGTAATTAGGAAGGATAGGGGCTTTATGACATACAATATGATGGACCAATAAATGTATTTAAGGATAAAGAGAAGAAAAAAGGGGCTTACACATAACTATAGCGTCATAATCTTTATAAGCTATGATATAAGAACTTAAGTTTTAAAAAATAGGGAGCAAGTTTCAGTATCTACTGTTTAGAAACTTTCAAATAAATGATATCAAATGATAATCAAGGACATAGGAAGTACTTTTATGAACCAAAATATAGAAAGAGAGAGGATATCAGTGAGCAATACACCCAAAACAGAGATGTCTCTGACGTGAATTTCTCTCATATTTCGGTACAGTCTACCATTTGTTTGTGCTTGATTATCCAAGAAAGCAACTGTCAGTCTTTATACTAATTCTTATTTGGTATTAGTAATCCACCTATTCTATATGTACTCATCTCCATATGGGCTATAAGTCACGTGTCACAGTGGTCCAGGAAAGGATTAAGTGACAGAGTAGAAAAGAAGGAGTCAGCACTTGTGCCCCTAACATTGGGGAAGAGCCATCTTGTCTCATCCTCTTTCCCCTCCACCCCTCATGTCCGATCCACTGCTGATAAATAGCTAGGGGTGCAGCACTTGCTTTCACTTTGTGATATGATGTCAGTAACCTTCATTGATCTGCGGGCAGGCAGGCAGGCCTTATCACTGCCTCTCCCTTGTGATATACTGTGATCCAAGGCCCTGACTGCTTTTTAATACACTGCACTTTAGGTAACGGTGTCGCAGGCTAACCACCCTTGCTACTAACACCTGAGGCAGTATTTTACAGGGGTGCTGTGATGGCCAGTGAGATTACTGGGAAACTAACTCAGAGAGAGTCTGTCAGCAAAATGAAAACACTGGCTAAAGTGGGACAATGGAGTGACAGGTTAAGAATTCAGCACACTGATCAAACACTGTGGCACAACTTCACCTCTGAGCAAGCTGCATGGCAATGAGAGGCAATCTTGGGAAGGAAGATTCCAGGAATTATGCACTGCAAAAACTTTTGCCACTTGTCAGAACTCTTTCAATCCTGTCCCATGCTCTACCTGCAATGTATTTTTAAGTATAATCAAGCACCTGTGTCAGAACATAGAGTGTATGTTGACAGAGCACAGTGCTCCTTTCAGGGCTAAATTTAGTGCTGACAGCTACTTCCTCTCTCCAGATTTATACATGCACTTACAACACCTGTGGTGATTGCTGGGAGTTGGACCCTTATCATTAGAACTCTTACACCAATAAAATGACAAAATAAGGTACCCTGTGTGCCAGCGTCATACCTGAAAAATTATAATAAAGAGCTGAAAACATTCAACTTTCTAAAGAAAGGGTTTGGTGCAAATGGACAAATACTTTACATTACTCCTCCTCCTGAATATTACAGTTAAGACAAATGCAAAAACACAATCACAAAGCAAAGTTATATTTAAGTGTATCAGAATCAGAATAGTTTATTAATCATATAACCTACTATATACACAGAGGTATACACCAGCTAACCACCACCCCCATGTACATGGGTTGAAGAAGGCTGCAGATAAAGGAGACTGGACGACTAGCAGGAGAATTATCCCAACTATTGATTTTAGCTGTTGGGTATTACAGAAGGAAACAGTGGGTTTATCAGGCCAGGATCCCTCTGCACTTTTACTAACTAAACGAGTATTTTCCGGGCTTATCAGGCAAAAAGCCTATTACTGATGGTCTCAGCCTCCCCCACAACTAGACAAAGAGAAAGGTTGGCTGCTATTATGTAGCCACTGGATGGGTTCTGTTGCATCACACTTTTGAAGACCTCCAACACTCACCCAGCACTTTGCAAACCCAAAACGATGTCCATATAACCACCACATGATACTGCTTAGGGGTATTGCACATTTTATTATATTTATATATAATTACGGTTATCAGCTAAAGGACTTATGACCTCCTCAACTATCTACTCTCCATCTTCCTCTCTCACTGTCTGTCTCTCTCTTGCTGGGTCAATGCCATTTCTATGGGTTCTGTATATGAGGACTATAAGAGATAATGGGAAGTGCTATAATCCCTGAGAGGAGCCTAATACCAGCCTTAATCACAAGGGGAAAAAAGTATATGTTTTAATTACGAACTGAAAGATCTACATAGATACCTGTGAGGTAGCTCTTCCAGGATCCTTAGTGAGAATGTCTTATCTGTGAAACCTGAGGGAAGCCTTGTATGAATGCACTCTGCTCTGTATTAGGCAGCATGAATTAGAGGTGGTCTTGCTATTTTAAGATGAAATTATACTCAGACATTTTGAATGTATACCCATTTCCCACTGTTAATAATGAACAAGAGTAGAGACAGAGAAAATTTCCCTCAGCAATTATCACAGAAATCCATATACTGATCAATGTGCAATCCCAAGGATTGTCTTAATACATATAAAATATAGACAACACCACATGTGCGTATGAATGTGCATGAATTTATTGTAGTGCAAAATGACCTCAACAAGATGAGAATATTATTGAAGAAATAAAAGCTGGGGTGTAATGATTTACATATTTCATCACAGGGAGCAATGAAAGTAAGTGATTAAACACAGAGAAAGAGAGGAAGGGAGATGGTATTGACAAGATTGAGCAAGTCAAAATGCTAAACAGAACAAAATGATAAAGAAATAAAACTACTTTCCACTTGGGTCAACTATACTAAAAGTGCATAATGGAACAGTAAGACATATTGGATAAATATGTCTACCATTTGCTTTAAACTTTGTTAGCCCAAGCCAGTCTAGTTCTAATTAAAAGATTCCAAGAAAAGCATTTATCCCTTATGTCAACACTATAAGTGTACATGGTCTATTCTGCAAGACAAGAGTGAGCCTAATGTGGAGGAGGGTGGCTCTAGCAGTCAGAGGACAGAAAATTGTGGCCAGACTTGGCACCCACGAAGGGGCAATGCTCATCTGCCCACTGGCCTGCCTTTATGTCTCCAAGTCAGCCCTGTAATTTGCTTGGAGCGGAGATAAATCTTATCTCGGAGACCTGATTAAGTTTTTAATTTACACTCCAATCAATAGCCCAGGTCTATTGGCAATGTGTCTAAAACTCTATTTACCAAAGGATTCCCTGCTATCAATTGATCAAGGACCCGGCAGCCATAAATTATGGGAACATGTGTGCGTGAGAGAGGGAGACACAGAGAAAGGGTGAGAAAGTAATGTGAGTGAGAAATTTAAAGAACTAGATCATATGTGACTGATTTTAGGATAGAATAGAGATAGGAGCTGTAACACTCACTTTATTTTGGTTCAAATAACCTGAGAACCAAGCATACACACTTAGAACTCCTCTTAATATGTTTTGAGTGTAACCTACAGTCTATCCTACACAGGGAGAAGTGGAATGTAAATGAGCAAGAATACAAATGTGAAATGTCCAGCTCATCCACTCTCACATGATCTTCAAAAAATTAGTACCCAGAGTGATCTTGTTAAAGGCCTGAAAAAGTGAGACCTCCCACTTCCGGCCCTTTCTGCATGAGTGCCGTTATCTGTTTACAGTGTCTACTTTCCCAAAGGAACTGTTATAAAGGAATCTGCTGGAGTCTGGGTTCCCCAGACATAATTCCTACAAGTATTTTTTACAGCATAGCATCCTGCTTGGGAAAAACTGAAAGAAGCGTTTTTCAGGCACCCGTTTACATTGCTATGACTTCCAGGAAACAACTGCTTTCTGCTCTTTATTTTCAGAAACTTGGATATCGGTTTAGGATTTTAAAACTGGAAAGCTCTGTCATGTTGCAGAGATGAATAATCAAAACTGTAAAGACCCAATTAAACTTAACCACCTTCACCTGATTTTTGATATGGATTCTGTAAGAAGGCGATGGTATTGCTATTCTGGCTCAGAGCTAAAGGGCACAGTTACAGTTGATACTTCTTTCTGCTGTTCCCATGCAGAGGAAGTGCAGAGGAGAGAAAGGAGGGCAGTGTTATCACCGTGGAGAAAGTGTCGTCATGGCGGTTCTGCTCTGACCCTGCTGACTCGCCGATTCCTTTACATGAGATCATTTTGGACAGCTGACCTCAATATCACTGTGCTCTGAGGATGAAACATATCCAGTGGAGCTACTTATTCTACTCACCCTGCCTACAAAACATAAGTGGGACACACTTCATTTTCTGTTTTATTCCTGCACTACCATTAAGAGAAATTACAGGAATTAACATAAATAAAGTGAACAAGTCAGTTTCCTCCCTCCTCATCATTTTCAGTGAGACATAAAATAAACATGAGCAGACAAACTGGGCTTCCCACACCAAGACTTTCTCAAAAACACTCAGATTTCATTTTGCTATTTGGCTCAAGTTTCTCACTCTCACACTCCTGATAACTGACAAAGCAGATTTACTGTATAAAGTAAGAAAGTATTCTCCCAGTTTGTCAACAGGTTGACTGAAGTAGCACCACATGTTTTTCAAATTACAACATACAATAATAAGGTAGAAAAATATTGTTGTAACAAATGTTTGGGCGGATGTTCTGTACTACTTTGTCATTAGTGGAGAAGCTGTCTGGTAAAATCAGGCATAAACATGTGTCAGAATTACATGTAATTATAGTTGAAAAACTTCCGCATGGGAACATGAATCACCTCTGCAGCTGGCTTTCGTGGCAGAAGAGAATACAGTACCCTGCTATCCTCACCTTCATAACTGCAGTGGGGGAGGGGAGCAGAACACGGGAGACATGCAGACTAAAGAAGACAGACAGGCTCATACTAAGTCAGAGAGCCGGGCTTGCTGGTCCTCTGCTGGATTATCTAAAGAGCCACCGACGGATATGTGTAATCAGCCCCATCCCCATGTTTTTCTCTCTCACTCTCTGCTTCTCTGGCTAATGTCTCCGCCTGATTCGATTGAGGCAATTAGGCAGTAATCTATAGAGCTAGGGAGTGATGGAAACATTTCCCACTGTCCTCCTCATGTTTCTCCGAGCTGCTATAATTAGCTAACTTTGTTTCTCATTAAACATCAGAGCAGTATTTACATACCCAGATCCAATTTGGCTCTGTAGAGCCCATTCCTTTTAAACCATCTTGAAATCCTGAAACATGTCCGTAAACAAAGGAATAAGGGAGCTGTATTCCACAATTAGTTCAGTCAAACATTTATATACCTTATGGCTAGTGTGTGTGTGTGTGTGTGTATATATATATATATATATATATATACATATATGTGTGTGTGTGTGTGTGCGCGCGCGCGCGCAGAACAAGTCACAAAATAATGTGTATACAAAACTAAGTAGATGATCACTCTAGAGCAGCATGTTGGTGTAGATAAAGGAAGGAAGGAAGGGCTACTTGATGTGAAGTTTGATCTTAAAAATAGATGAGATGCTTCAATCCTTAGTTTCAGTGAGCCATCATGGGAATGGAAACAGACCTACATGGCCTTATGGCTCATAATTATTTTAAAACATTTCTGTAGGAGCCAAAAACTGTAAAGAAGAAGCCTAAACTAAAAGACACAAAGGCAACATGATTTGAATCAAGGTCTAAAATTGTGTAGCTCTGATGATTTAACATAATAATTATGGAGGGTTGCGTCAGGAAGGACATCCGGTGTAAAACCTCTGCCAAATTACCCATGCGGATTAATCAGCTGCGGCGACCCCTTGGGGAGAACACAAGGGAGCAGCCAAAGGTACATTTGATAGAAAACAAAATGTAAGTCCTCTAACTTGAACCTTGGTTTATTTACATACTTGGTGTGACTGAGAATTAACTACACCAGTAAGAAACTGCAAAATTTTCTAAATTTTATGAAACTGGTGGTTAAAACTGTACAGTGATGTTTAATGCCAAAAGTAATGGAGGAAAATATCAAAACCTCCATTCCTGCAGAATTAGGGAACAATGCATTTCAGTACACTACAAACACCATAAACTACAGAGCTCACAGAAGGATTGAAAGGATGAAGAGTGGATTTCTCTTTAGGCTATGCACACCTTCAGCATCTCAGGACATCTTTCAGAGCTGTACAGCAATTTTAAACTTTTCAGCTGATATGCAAAGCAGCATATTTGACGTCCCCATGGTAACACTACCTCTGTCTTGCAAAAATGTAAGGATTAATCATAGTTTTGATAACAACGGAGAAAATCATTTCTGCAACATTAACAAAACGTGCATGTGTGTTTTCTAGTGCCAGGGACTAAGAAATACGGTCACTGAATATGGATCACGTCTAGTTACTATAGACATTCAAGGTCAGTACAAAGCTGACTCTGTTTCTGTGCTTCTTTTACTTGTTATGTTGAATTTCTGTAATTAATTTGAGACAATTTGTAGCTGCTCACAGACATTTAGAACCTATTATTTGGTGTGGACAGCTTCAAATGCAACCAAATGTTCTATAAATTAATCATAAGCATCAATAAACTAATGATGAGACACTAGAGCAGCACCCACAATCAGTAAATATGTACAAAAGTTAACCAGTAGTTTGATGTCTGATGTACAATTTAAGTATAAAACATTTGTTTTGGCGTCTTTCCTTCTGATCTAAGAGTTCATTATTATAGCCCTAATTCTATATGTGTGTGATATACACATTCACTTTTTCACTGAAACCTAGCACAAACAAGCCATAGCTCTAACAATCTGAAAGTTTTAATAGTTAAATGTTTGAATGTGAATGAAGCACACAGAAATCCAATCTACCTCTTTGCTTGTCTATTGTATGGTGTAGCTTGAATACATATGCAGGAGTACAGCCAGGGCTGAAGAGAAGGGTAATTCAATCAGCAGCATTCCTGCATGACACAGATTCACTTTGTCAGTTGAGCTTTACCAGTAATTCATCTTTCTGAAAACAGACACTATCTCAACAATAATTTCTTTCAACTCCGATACCTGGCAAAGAGGTGCCTGAAAATTTAATAACAGGTTTTTATTGGCTAACACCACAATCCTTTCAGATCTCACCCTATCAAGAGCAAGTTTCCATTTCCCGCTGTCGCTGAGAGAGCAAATGGCCACATAGAGGAATGTCTAGTGAGACACGAATGGTAATTTCTGCCATTATGGCTCAAAATAGAAGTGACCACACTTTTAAACAAACTATATGAACACACAAATGCACATTGACTAGTAGTGGAATGCATAAGTAAACAGCGTGAGGGGTAGGGCTGAAGACCAGATGGGCTGACAGGGGGACTTGTCCTGGGAAAAGGCTGTCCCAAACCCATACACCCCTCAGTTCCCCTCTGGCCCTGTGTGCAGGACTGTAGTTAGCCTGGTCTGAGCAGCAGAGGGTTAACCACACTGCCCAGTCACAGGCGTGAAGTGAAACAATGAAATAATGGCACTGAGTGAATGCTCAAAGGCAGGGGGCACAGTGGGTGTGGGAGGGCAGGGGCTCGCCATTGGCTCCTGCAGATGTTGCCGGGCTTCGGCGGGTCACACAATCACACGTATTAGCATTCCTGATAGAGGGAGCCCGGATTAGGGAGCTGAATGCCTTTCTCAACTCAGAGTTTGAACACGCCAGAAAAGCAGAGCAGAGGGAGAGAAATCCCAGAAATGTGGTGACGAAAGGTGCAGACAAGAGCATAGGGGAAGAAAAGCACCCTCAGATAGTGTTGAGGAAGGCCCATCTCATAGAAAGAGCAGGCACAATGTTGCTGGCAGGAGAGAATTGCAAAGAAAGGCAACTGCAGGAAGAGGAAGATTGACAGACAAATTGTGCCAAATTGACTAAAACAGCTAATGAAACAGTTTAACAAACAGACAATAAAGAGAAATCAAGCATGTGATAATTTAATGGTTTTGTGAAGGTGGAAGAGGGAGTGTATATATGAAATGAAGATTTCTATTTGTGACTGAATGAGTGAATGAGCATAGACAAATGGCTTTCTTTCTTCTTTGTATGTCTGAGTGAGCGAGTGAGATTGAGAGAGAAAGAGCAGAAACAAAAGCCTTTCAGAGTGTATGTGTGCTGTCCTGTCCTTTTTTTCCCAGGACAGAGGTCTGGAGAGGCCTCATATTTCTGGCTGCTGTCAGGTTGGGGTGAGAGGCAGAGACAGCAAGGGGCAGCTGTTTTCTATGAGGTAGCCTGGCTCCCTCACACATGGCCTTTGATCCAGTTTGCCTTCTTTCGCCAGCCAAGCTGCCAACCCCCCTGCTCCAAATATGCATATATGTATCATTGTATGTGAGGGTAAGTGGATGTCATTGGGGAGCAAATGAAAGTAGGAGATGTAATAAGCATAGTAGCAGGCACAAGTGACAGCGAACCATGAAACAAACAGTAAGTAGTGCTAAAGAAATAGTAAAATGAAGTGAGAGGCACCTCTAAACAAGGTCTTTTGCTCTCTTCCTATCACCTTGTTTTAGCACAAGACATTTTTACAGGAATGCAGCAAGGCCAGTCTGATATGGTTGCATATTGAGCAGAGAA
Source organism: Etroplus canarensis (assembly GCA_015106775.1). Taxonomy (NCBI): domain Eukaryota; kingdom Metazoa; phylum Chordata; class Actinopteri; order Cichliformes; family Cichlidae; genus Etroplus; species Etroplus canarensis. Next base: position 7,151 of record VUQH01021992.1, on the reverse strand, counting down.
TTTAAGATACAAGAAGGAGAAAAGTGAATTATAAGATGTTCTAATACACACTTTTTAAGAAGGAATAACTCATATTCTCATCTGAGCCAAATACAAGTATCAAAGATGCAGACAATCCAGGCACCAGGACCTATAAACGAGGTACCCATAATAGCACCCTGTCTAATTCCAAAACCACCTAAATCACATGACCGCATGATGATCCTATACAATCATAAACACAAAGTGATCCGAAAGTGTGTGATCACACACAGACCTTTTTTTAATTATTTCATGGGACTTTTCTCAAGTCTAATATTAGTATGAATTCAAGCACTTGGTGTGGTCTGTTTTATTCAGGTTTTACACTTTAGTTCTATACAATTTTTAAAATAAGGCTCCCTTCATTAGGCTTAATTGTACTGTGTTTTTAGCAGAGGGCATATCTTTACACAGGTTTCCAGACTCTACGTTTGGAAAAAAATTGCAGTGCATCCTGCAGTTCACAGGTCCCTGACAACAAAGAAAAACAGGCAGTGACAGTGAAAGCACACAAAAACTTTCATATTTGGCAGTTAAGAGAGATGTACCTTTGTCCCCAACCAATGACTATCAGTGACTCTACAAGTTAATATTTGCTTCTGCCTGCTCATAAATTTGCATTGCATTAGAATCTGACCTAAATGCATTTTTATCACGCAATGTAATTAGCTGAGCATTAGTTGTAGGAGAGCGAGAGTGCTATGCGGTTGAATCCTTTCTGAATGGGTGGTGGCTAAACAAAAGCTACAGGAGGGATGGCTACAGTGTAAAGAAGAGCTGGGCCACCAGATGAAAGAGGAAGTAAACAGGACCAGAGTGCTGCCTCTTTAATCTGCTACATTAACTCCAGCACCACAAGGGGAGGAGCCAGCAAACAGGCAAACGGCACAGCCACACAAAAGGGGAGTGTCAATGAGGGGGTAATAAGGAAAGACAATGAGTAAACAAGCAGGGGAAGTCCAGCCTGGCGTGCTAGAAACTCCCTGCTTCTCACTGCCAGGCACACACAAAGGCCCTGCTGTAATTAGCTACCCCAATAGGTTGTTTAGCATTTGCATATAAATGCCCTTACAGGCAAACGCTAAACACGCTGACACAAGCCATGCCCAAAACAGACGTTCGCCACACCTCTACCCTCCAGGAGGTCTCAGGGGTCCACTTATGTTGGGGTACCCCTCCCTCCACCTTGTGCTTGTACCCACTACAGGCAAGCTGGCATCCATTACACAAAATGTGGACAGTTCACCATAGTGCGAGTACTCAGTTCTTGTTTCTGGAGAGATTGTGAAATACTGAAGCCAGGCTTCCTGTTGAAGGCCTCACATACCCATCTGTCATGTGAAAATACATTTTCCCCTGACCACAGGGCTCAACGAGACATAGAGTGCAGGTGTCAGTCTGCTGTTTTGTTATAAAAAGGAAGGAAGGAACTCATACAGATATTCCACGTACATTAAAACAACCATGCGAATCTGCACACATGCATGCACACATGAGTAAAACAGTATATTAGAAATGAGTGTTTGGTGTTGATTAGGGTGAAAACATACAACTTTGTTTGATGCACCTTGTCTGCTAGGAAAAAGGTTCAGTAGCTGTACTGATTAGAAACTGAGCCTGACAACATTTACAAAGTGTTCATTTTTAAGTTTTCATGCATTATTGTTATACAGAATATTTTAATAGGACGTGTGCTTCGGTTCTACACTTCCTCTTCAGTCTACTGTTGTTCTGACAATGGCAACTTATTAAAAAAAAATACAGAAAGGAAGGAAGTGATGAGACTGGTGTCTGCCTTCCCCCTGCCCTGACCACTGCCTCTCTTTTCCCTCCAAACCCATATTCTCTCCAGTGTAAACAAAAGCTGTGTCATCTACACACTTGTCCTGCTCCTGGTGCTGCTGGGAGGGAAAGAGTTCATCTACAGAGCTCCTGCACCATACAAGGGCTACTTCCTGCGTTAATCCTCAGAACAGAGAGCAATTTTACCAGTCTACTCTGCTTTTTTGCAGGAGTTTTTTTTTTTCTTTTTTTCTGAGCTTTACTTGTGGCACAGGAAGACCACAGAAAGAAAAGCTATCCCCTAGCATTAAACACTTGGTTCTCACCTACCATGTGGCCTGTTGTTCCCCATCAGGGCATGATCCGACACGAGGAAACACCTGGCTCTAACAAAAGCAGGCAGCAAGAGGAGCCTTTTTTACAACCTTCCTTGTCCTGATAAAGATACCTTGCCTGATTTGTAGGGATGACACTGAATGTACAGAAGCTTCCCAAACTATATGAATGAGACACTTTTAAAACTCTATCAAATGTGCATGATTTAGAGTGATTTTATGAAAAACACACCTAAATGTTGCTCTGAGAAGGGGGGAAATAGCACCTAAAGAGGGGAAAAGCAGATCCTTTTTCACAGAACTGGCACTTCGCATGTAAAGAGGAGAAAAACTGTTGTAACAGTCAGTATCCGCTTTGAGCCAGGCTCTTACCTCAGCCTGACTTCCTATATGCGGTCAGGGTGTGTTTTGTTTAACTCCTTTGCACAACAATGCTTGCAATTTGTTGCCACCTGAGTAAAACAGAAAATCAAAAGTTCAAAAATAAAGAATAAAAGACAAGTTAAAATGTATTCAAACCCAAACCTAAGTCTAACCAACATTGAGCTTCTGAAGATATTATAAAAGGAATGCTTTAAGCTCTCCTTATTATAAATAGCTATAAAACTGTCTTATGCTTGCACTGGTCTTTGTATTCAGCAGAAAAACTAATAGCTGCATAAACTAGCCAGGGCCCCCATCTTCATTCATTAAACAGTAGGGAAAATGAATTCCATGGTGACCAGACGAGGCAAATGACGTCACAAAGCCGAGGTCACCAGTCTGTTACAGCCCTATAGCCTCGTCTCAGCCCCATGGGACCTTCCCCACCCCCTCCAGCTTAGGTCAAATCTCAGGTCTGTGGCACTAAACATCAGAATGAAAACCAAACACTCTAGAAGGGTTCCGCATCAAATATGTAAATGTCATGGCACTGTCATATTGAGACTTCAGCTACTGGGTGCAAAACAATGTTGAGAGGGTAGCCTGCAAGAGGTGTGGAAGCATAAGAATTAGTAGACAATAAATGACATCAAACTGGATATACATTTATAGCTGCTTGGGGGTAGAGAGAGTATCGCCTCTACAGGCCCCACACACACACACGTGCACGCGTGTGTGTGCGCGCGGTTACACTGTACATCTCCAGTTTTTGGTGTTGCTGTGTGGGAGTCGGCATTCTCTAATCAATTTATTATGAGGCACTGAAGTCCTTATGTTTGTTCATTTAACACAGGGAAAATGAGAAACAGCATTTGTTTTTGGTACAGTGAGACCCAGAGTGATAACCACACGTGTCTTCAGAGGAGGCAAGCAAAGAGAGGAGTCGGGAGAGGCAAAGGCATACAAGACAGAGACACCATTCAGAATAATCTAGAGGCTTGCTGTAATGCTGTGGTTTCCAAGAAATGTTAGTTTAATTGCAGGCTGGTGTAACATTTAATGTGGTCTGCATGACACCTGCCATAAATGGTTTAAACTCAGGACAGTACCAATTATAATTCAGCCAATCAGAAATCTTTCATAAATCTATGTACATGCTCATTGCAAGTGCTAGATGCTTATTTGACAAGATGAGATGGCGTCAGACACACGTGCACTATATCTTCTTTTAATTACAATGTCTGCCAAGGTGGAACTTCGCCATAAACAATCATCTGTGCATTCAAACGCAATAACACCACATTATAATGATATATTCTCAAATTTAAAAAAGATATATATTAGACATTATTTGTATCATTATTACTAGTGATATAACTGAAAATGTAAAACAATAAAACAGTGCACAGGTGAAAATCTGCAGTATCCAACTGTTCATTCAGTAGCTTTAGTGGTGATACTTCTCCATTTAATTTGGTCATAACCATTAGGTGGTGTTCAGATCAGTGCACATAATTTCTGGCATTGACAGACACATGCCATAGCATTTTTTTTTTTAAAATTCCATAACCATCTTTTAGAAAATAATGCTCCAGGCTACTTCATTTTCATGGATAATAATAACAAAAACCCACAATATACTTTAAAGTCATTTTCAGGAAGTTAGCATTTTTTGCAGGCACTTCTATTGCTGCAAGTCCTTCATGTTGGTTTTCAATTATATATTCTGATCAAGAAAAACACCTTCACAATTTAAAATAAACTAAAATAAATCTCAAGAATTTAGTGAGATATACATACACTTTCCAACAAAAAGGACAATATAAAGTTCTTCTCACAACACAAATAATAAAGATTAGCTCTATATGAGTAATGAAAATGTGCTACTAAGAATATAGCAATATACAGTATGTGTGCACACACTGTACAGAGAACAGAGAAAAAAGGAAAATATGACAGCAGAAGCTGAAAGAGAGCTGACATCTGAAGACTATGGAGGCTACAGCACTTAGAGGCCATTTTATTGCTTTGCTGTGGTCAAGTGAGGTGCACTGAGCTCAATTCCACCACAACAATGGCAAAGAGGGCCACAGAGACAAAAGAGGGCTATCCTTGCTTCTTAACCCCTTCCCTGCTGGCAAATCAGTCGCCTAGGGCACCAAGCAAGTGCTACCAAGCCACCTCAGGAGAAACCGGGAAATGACAAATCACAAGTTTCAATTCATATACCTTCTGTAAGACAGTACAAAACCTACACATGCACACAGTTATTTACACAGTCAAAACAGTAAATGCACACAAGTGCCAAAAGAATCTCAGTGTTCAGATGAAGCCAGCTGCTTTTTCTGAGCAGGAAGAAGCAGTCAGTTGCTTCACCTTAGCCTTCTAATGCTGAAATACACTACAGCCTTCTGTCTTTCCATCTCCGCCCCTCCCTCTCGCTCTCTCTCTTTCCCCTCAATATGGAACATGGACGGGATACCACACATTTGCAAGTGAATTACACTTTTTGTTAAGATTTGTATGAGTGTGTGTATGTGTGTGCGCATGAGTAAAAATGGGAAAGCGGGTGTGAGAGGGAAAGGGTGCTCCTGCCATCACTCTTTTCTTTTCATCTCCATATAATCCTGAGGAGGATAAGCTGTGAGGTACACAGAGAGGAAGTGCCATAGACCTACTGGGGTCCAGCACATCTCAGCAGTACATTCCTGCCGCCCAGCTATCAGACACACATAATGCATAGACAGATACAGACTAAAACCTTCTCAGGCAGACATAACTACTGTTTGTCACAGTCACAGAGTGGAGCGGATGCTCTGCTTATACAGAAATGGAATGTAAATCATTATGACCTAAATCTGAAATCAAAACCAATCTGTAACCAGGAATTGAAAACAAAACTAGAGGATCATTGAATTTGGAAAAACATTCAAACTACAGGTTCATCTCATTGTATAAATTAATACATAAATACATAAGTGTGAAACACAATTTGTTCATCTATATGTCTCAATGTTAATACTAAGCATAGTAGCAGAGGAGAATGACTGGCATGGAGAAGCAAATAAGGAGACAATATTAACGTCACTTTCACATAGTATTTTATCTGGCCTTTCAAACTAGCCTTGCCCACAGTCCAACAGAAAAGCTGAAAACTGACAGACTGAGAACGCAAATACACACTTTATTTGGTAGTAATGCAGGCCATGATTTTAACTCATTAAGTGATCTGTCTATAAATTTGCAGCAAGGAAAACTGACATGCTGATGGTCCGACTGCACCGACAAATTCCTTCTTTTACACAAAATAACATTTTTTTTATTTAAAAAAGTTTGTAATTATTCAGTAGGTGAGTACACAATGATTTTAATAAAATGACATGATAAAAATGCAAATAAAACAATGAAATTGAAAGCAGCCATTTTTCTGAACCTGTCACTCCCTCTCCTTCATACACCCACACGCACACACTCACACTTACATTTCAGTTACACAAAGTAGATTTCACAGACACAGATAAACAATGCGAGGGCAGTTATCACTCCACAGAGCACAGTAACATAGAGGAAGAGGAAGAGGATGACAAAGAAATAGGGGAGGACAAAAAAGACAGCGTGTGTGTCGTCAGAGTCACAGGCCAGAGGGGCCCATGTATTGTTCCAGGGCTCAGTGTAGAGAGAGAAAGGCGACCTGGGCTGCCTCTGTCTAAGCGTCCTCCATGTTTTATGCATTCTGTCCTTTGTGATGATAAGCGCTAGTGCGGAGGGTGGAATGCTGGCCTCCAGGGTCCAAGAGAAGGGTGGGCTTATGGGGGGCTGGGGTGCAGCTCAGTTCAATTTTGCAGCCCTTGGAGTACTCCCCATCATCCCTGCCCTGCCCGCATGTAGGCATATGCAGCCTGTGCCGACGCAAAACCGTTGTTCCTCCCATCCCTAAACGCAAGAGCTAGCTGATGCTGCCTCAAATAGGATGCACAGGCAGTCATAGCCACTACACAAAGGCACGCACACACACTTTTACAATACTTCCAGTCCAGGACAGGCAAGCATCACACAGGTTTTCCTCTCAAAGTTGATATAGAAACCCAAAAATAAAATAGTCTTAATCACTGTTACAACACTACTATCTAACAAGCAGCCTTGTTTGCTACAAAACTGATATTGTACATTTATTGCAGAAGCAATATCGAGATTATAGTCAAGGACGAACATCTACAAACACATTATAATACCCTTTCCATGGCTTCCACAGCACTAATTTATTGTTCGAATTGAATGAAAATTTGTATAAATTTGTGTCACACATCCTTGTGCTTTATTCTATGACAGCTAGTGAATATCCTTCACAAAAAGAGAGAAAGCCAAAATAGAACCCATACTTTGCTTTTAAACATATTACTGAATGGAAAAGGATTTTTCTCCTTCAAGTCGTCTTTTTATTATCTGTATGATAAGAGAGTGAACCTGCGTTATCACAACATAGGTCTGCTCCGATTTGAGCACTGGCTTTGATTTTTTGGAAACAGTTTAAAATTAACAAAAGTATTGACTACAGAACAAAAAGGTATCATATAAAGACCTTGACGGGAAACACTCAAAAGATATTCGATTTTCAGAACGGCAGTGTGCCCACAAATCTGAATGCTGCTG
>VUQH01021990.1:0-10011 GCA_015106775.1 Etroplus canarensis | reverse complement strand
TGATTTACAGTTCAAATGCAGTTCTTGTGGCATTCATGCATTTTGCTCCTGACTCAACAGACTCACTTTGACAACTGGACAATATGCCAATGCTACACTGACTATTACACCACCTGCCAGCACACAATCAGGCACTGACGTCACTTTGACGATTGAAGCCAAGTCGTCCAGTGGTGTTGACTCCAATTATGCTGTTCTGAGATTGTCTGTTGTTACCAAGGTAAGCCAGCTTAACAACTAGAAGAGCATTTGAACATAGCTACAAAAATATCTGCTGCAGGCACATTCTACTGATAAAATTGATGTGCTGATGGTCTTCTGATTCATGTTAAACATATCTTTTGTCTTTTCTCTGCCCAGATTACAGATTTTATTCAGCCATTGTGTGAAGTGGTTAGTGTGCAGGCTAACGACTGCCCTCCTGATCTGTCCCAGTGTGGCCCTTTCCGGTGGGAGCTCACAGCTAACCTTACTGATGGAAACGGCACCGGGATAGAGAGCATTTCCCTCCGTCAGGGTAATGGAACCCTCTCATACACCTCACTGAATTCCACTACCATCCAGGCAAACTATAATGCCTCCTGCTGCTCACAGATTGCTGAATTCATAGCTGTAGATAAAGTTGGAAACGTAGGAAAATGCTTCCGTTCAATTGTTCGATCAGGTGGCCCTCCCACTCCAACTCTTCCATTTCCACTGTGGATATGCCTGTTGGTATCTATCTTCTTTGTAAGGCTTTGAAGGACTCATGTTATATTATGCTGATCTTTATGTCTGTAATCTGCACCAAATTTAAATAATCTGCCTCTTTGAAGTGCATTTTTTCTACTAGTGCTCAAGTGTTCAACATAAATGAAATATTGAATGTATACTTAACTTCTGTGAAAATAAACAAGAGATCAGCTGTATTGCATAAATGTTTTTTTCCCTAGGGTTGTTTGAGAAATACTGATTAACCTGGAAATCTGTGACTGGAGACAGCCCATTATACCCATTATAATGCACAATATTTCTACAACTTTTGCACCCTGATTGATTTTAGCATAAGCAAGCATTACAATGTGTTGCATAACCTCTAACAAATAAACACAATAATGTCCTAACTACTTTCCTGGTTTTTGATTTCCAACAACATTCAGAATAGATTACTGCAGTTTCTCTGGGTATACACTCTGGGCAAGCCTATGAAAAACATAGCACACCCTTTGTTTCCATTAATTAAGAGGGTAAGCAGCAGGCTGGTGCAAATAATCAAATGCACTTGACTATTTGATCATCATCCAGTGTGACTACCTCTATAAAAGCAGATGTTTTGGCAGTTTGCTAGTCTGGAACATCCAGGAGGGTGTTAACACAGTATTGCAACCTTCCCAGGAGTAGACATCCCAGTAAATTCAATCCAAAGTCAGACTGTTCAATGCTCACAGAAATTGTGAAAAAGGCAGCCAAGAGCTACATGTCAGACTCTACAGGCCTCAGTTAGCATGTTAAATGTGAAAATACAATTTAAAAAAAAAAAAAGACAGAGCTAGTATGGCTTGTTTGGAAGGGTTTCCAGAAGCTCCTCATCTCTAAAAAGAACATGGCAGCACAGCTTAAGTTTACAAAGATGTTCGAACATATTGCACACTGCCACATTTGGGAAAAAACTAAATAGCCTATTAGCTCCGACACCTCATACCAACTGTCAAGCAGTGGTGAGGGCCGATGATTTGGGCTCACTTTGCAGCCACAGGACCTGAACACCTTGCAGTCACTGAGTTGACTATGTTCTAAGTATTTTTGGGCAAAATGTGAGGCCATCTGTCTGACAGCTAAAGCTTAGCCTAAACTGGGTAACACATCAGGACAATGATTCAACAGACCACAACAAATCTACAACAGACTGGCTTGAAAAGAAAAGGTGTTGCATTGGCCAGTCAATGTGCACACCTCAACCCAACTGAAATGCTGTGTTGGGACCTTAAGAGAGCTGTGCATCAGATGCATTCGGTTTTTCATAGTCATGTGACAGCTTTTCCAGTTTTAGATACATGTAGATCATAGATGTGGAGCTCAGAGTGCCCAAGAGCAGTGAAAGTAGGAGAATGGCTAGAACAGATTTCAAAGATAATTACAGTGCACTGCTGTAAAGTGAATGCTGAATAATTAAGAGCAAAAATGGTTATCCCACAGGACAGGTGAAATGTTTCACCTGACAGAACAACTATTCTTCATTATCATGAATTAGTCAATTTGAATCTGCAAGCCACTGTCCTTAACTGATCAAAGTTGTGCAGTCTACATTTATAACAATTCTGCATAACTACATCTAAATTAAACTTACTCAAATCAAGCATTTGCATAATTACAGTAAATCTACTGCAGTGCTTATCTATGCTGTGTTTTTAAATAATCGACAATTTCCAAAATAATTTTAAAAACAAACCATTTATTCTCAAAAAAATAAAATATTTTTTAGTATCTTTACATTTGACAGTTTTCCCAAATGGGAGGACCAACAAAATATACATTTTGATTTGACAGAAATCAAATCAGCGTAAATTCACAATATGTACAATAACTTAAATGAAGTTTCAAACTATCAAAGAAAGGTTCATCTTAGGTAGCCTTTCAAAACTGTGAGACTACATCAAAGCAAAGCCGTCTTTTGCACTATAGCACAACGATAAACAGACTGAAAATACCTAAAAACAGTTTCCTTTCACCTTTAGTCAGGAAAAAAATTCACATTCAAGTGGCTGAGCACTATTCGAGCAGTACAACTACCCTTCATTGGGATTTGGATAACAGCAATGATATGTTGCATACTGACAGAAATGGTAATATAAATAATGTAAATTGTATCAACAAATAAAGTTTCGAAATTTTCAGTTTAATAAAATAATTTAAGAAATGTTTCCATCTTGGTGCATGCATGTTCCATAATCAAACCAACACTGTTCACAAGAAGTGCTTTCCACAGTTACATAATCAACAGTGGAAAGGGAGTCAAATACGATCTGTATGCAAGAAACAACTATCAATAATTCCTTTTGAGTGATATCAGAAAGGCTGGTTTTAACATTTCTAGTTCACAATATTATTTTTTTAAAATGTGGGTTTGTTGAAGAACCCATGAGAACAGAAAAAAAAAATATTTGACGGCTCCAATGCGCCACAACACCACTAAGGCCCATGTCCAAAACAGGCTTAGTTGAGGTAAAGTCAGGCTGAATATAAAATGTTTCTACAAACAGATCATCTGAGCTTGGGTTATTACCTAACAGACCTCTCAAAATTTTAATTAGTTACAGAAAAAAGAAGATACCCGCATATTCTTACAAATCAACTTCAGTTTACGGAAATACATTTCTGAAAAATCACCAACCAAAGCTTACAATATATTCTACTTTGCAAGGAGCACATAGTACCATAGAGAGCATCATTTTAAAAGAATGGCTTAACATTTTGGGAAAGTTCCTTGTCTGCTTACTTGCTATGAAAAAGGTTTAGTGAGACCAACTCACCTACATATCACATCTCTAAATTAAAATGGATATTTTCACAAGATTTACTTTTACTTTACTGTAATAACATTATTGCTCCTTTAGTAAATTATCCTGTCTATAAAACATTATTTCCAATTTTACCAAATCCCATGCACAATGTGTTAGTTTTAAATAGACTGCGTTCAGTCTATATTCCAATCATGGTAGGAATGACTGGATAGGAAAGCTCCAAGTTAGATGCAACATTAAGTGCATTTCCCAAATTGTAAAAACCACTCCCTTAAGCATTCACAAAAATATAAAACATCACTATCTCAAGGAAGTAAAACAAGAAAACTGCAATTTTCCATTTGCATTTGTTTTAAAAGTCTATTCCAGGAAAGAAAAAAAACCAAACAATCCTCTACACTGCATTTATTTATGTATCACAAGACTAAATGTGTTTCCATCATAAATGCACCTCTGTTCCTAGGTAAGCACAGATGTGCATCTCTCATTCACTGTGCACATTTTTAACATGCTTTTTCAGGTGGCCTGTCTGTGTGAATTTTTTTGGGCAGTGTGGACAGGTGTATGGTTTCTCCCCTGTATGTGTATATTTATGCCTTTTTAAGTTATTGTAGTCTAAAAACCCTTTTCCGCAGTACGGACACCAGTGTCTCTTCTCCCCATTATGCCATCGCAAATGCATATTAAGTTCTACTCGCCTTGTGAATCTTCTTTCACAGAGGGTGCACTGGAATGGTTTCTCTCCAGTGTGGATCCGTATGTGAACTTCCACATCTCGCTTTGTGAAGAATCCTTTGTTGCAGATGTGGCAAATAAAAGGTTTTAGCCGGCCATGCACCATTTGAATATGTTTAGTGAGACCAAAACGGTAAACAAAGCCCTTCCCGCAGTGCTGACAGATATGGATCCGACCATTGCGGTGCACCCGGCCATGCCGTTTAAAGCTCTTGGAGTCTGGGAAGCTCTTCCCACAGAATGTACATGAGAAGGGCCTGTGTCCTGTATGTAGACTGACATGGCTCTGCAGTGCAGCACTGCTGCTGAGAATTCGGCCACATTCCCCACACTGGTTCCTTAACAGATGCCTACCTATGACTGACAAAGGCTGCAAAGGTGATACAATTGGAGATGGAACAAAACTGGGTAGGACAGAAGGTGAGTAACCCAGATTTTGATCGTTAGATCCTGTCTCTGTCTTCACAGGTAATAGGGATGAGTCTTTTTCCCGTGCTTTATTTATTTCAATTTCTGTCATTACAGGCGGCATCCACAATTTAGCTCTACATTTTTTCACCTCACAGTTGGTCTGGCTTTCTGATAACCGACTTGTCTGTAATTTAGACTTATTACACTCTCTCATTTTGGCCATCCTCTTCACTTTTGCTGCTTTAGCCAACTTCATAGTTTTAACAACTTGAAAACCCTTTTTAAGACCAATAACATCTTGAATTAGCCTGGGCTTTTTAGCAGGTGTCAAGTCACCTGCCGATTTAGGATTGATGCTATTTTTTACAATTCCAAGGGACTTGACACTTGGGGAACCAGTTTCACTGTTGTTTCTTTTAGTAACAGTGCCATCTGCAGTAATACTGAAAGAACTGGGTTCTTTTTTAATCCTTTTACTCCTAGAGTCACCTTTGGTGAAACCTGAACTTTTGCGGGTGCCAGACTGACTTGAATTAGATGCTGTTGGACTAACAGAAGGTGATTTAATCTGTTTAGTTCTAGCACCTTCTTTGGTTGACTGCAAAGGGCTCACAGAATTTGCATTTGTATTTCTAGGGCTTGTACCATTTTTAGTTATTTTGGGGCTTGCACGCTCTTTAGTTCGGCTAGGACTTCTAGGCCTCAAAGAACTTGAATTCTTATTATGAGAGTCCATGTCTTCTCTACCTGAAGTAGACCTCCTAGGACTCACAGAACTGGATTTCTTATTTTTAGAACTGACACCATCTGTACCTAATGAAGACCTCCTAGGACTCACTGAACTCGATTTAGTCTTTTTACAAGTAACAGTTTTTTCACTTGAGCAAGACCTTCTAGGACTCACAGATGTGGATTTTTTGTGTTCTGTGTCCACACTGTCTCTATCTGAATGCAGAGCTGTATTATTTTCAACTACATCTGTCTTTTTAAGGGTAACAGGACTAGGTTCCTTCGTTAGATTTTCATCATTAAGTGTATCATTCACTAATCCAAGTTTCTCATGGCTTACAGTGGTAGTCTCAATTTCTGAGTTCCCTTCTGGTTTAGTTTCAGTTCTTCTAGTTTGCAAGTGAGTTTTCAGATGACTTCGCAGTCGGGAAACCAGGAAGTTTTTCTGTGACCTTTTCTTCTCACAGGTTCTCGTGTCTAAGTCAGAGTTGGCCTGTACCAAAATGGAAAGAGGGAACAAATTTAGGTTAAAAAATGGAAGGAAATCACACCATATTTTACAGGGGTTCGAATTAAATATGAGAAAACATGACTATAAATTTTGCATAATTGTCAAATTTGACAACTTGCAGATGCTTTTTGAATTTCAATTTATTTATTTTTTTTAAAAACAGAGACATACTATCCAAGTTTTGGTTATTTATCCATCTGTAGGTAGCCTCCATTAGTTGTTTAAATGTTGATTAACCAGGACAATATCACTTTATCCCCATGGAGCAAATTACATTTACCTTTTTTTCTGGTTCTTGCACTATTGGTGAAACAGCCAGCTGTGCCAAGAACTGAGTCTTAGTCATCTGTAAGTGAGGGTCAGACACCTCTTTGGACACAGAGGTAAGTTGTATGATGGTGGGAGAGTCATTCTTTTGTACTTCACTGTTGTCCACATTAAGGGCTGGTCTAACAGATGTGGCAGACAGCTGCACAGATTCACTGACAGGTGCCTCTTTCAAAACACTGGATGTTTCAGATGAAAGAGTCATTTTTTGAATGTTTGACTCGTCTGACTTCTGAGGTGTACTCAGAGACACAGGAGTTTCTATTAACTTTAAACAGATGTCAGAAGATAAAAGTGGGGTCTCAGAGATTGCTGGTTTTGAAGGGTTCTCTTGTGTGGTACCTTCAGAAAATCCTTTTGAAAGCAGTCTTGAGACCAAAACTGATTCTTCGGGTGATACAAAAAACGGGAGTTTGGTTAATCTGACCACTGCATTGAGTTTCTTTTCAACAGTTGGTTGTGTTGCTTGAAAGACAGAGGCTGACTGTTTTACACTGGAGCAGGTTTCTGTAGGAGCACTTACTGTTTCAGAAACAGAGGCAGTTTGTTTTGGATGTTCAAGGTTGTCAGCTGTATTATCCCTCTTTTGAGACAATGCATCAGCTGAAGCTTTACTTAACTCCTGTGTGGTAGAAATCAATTGTGCTGGGGTCCCTGCAACAGGAACTTCAGGAGGCACTGTTGTTGCCAGCTTTGCTGCCAGAGCTGCTGTCTGCAACCGTAATTTACTTGATACTGTCACCTGTCTTGGAACTACAATTATTTTTTTGCGTGGGCCAACAACTGACTTCGGATCTGCAGAGGGGTTGGTCAACTGTGAAACAGGGAGTGAGTTCCCAGAGGTAGCATCTGTTTTTTGAGGATGAGAGGAAAGGGAAGGTGTTTCCAGAGGTGAGCTTGTTGCTGTAGCAGTTGGAAGAAAGCCATTATTGTGGGTAGCTTTTGACTCTGTCATAGAAACCTTTGTTGGAGGTGTTGCTGCTATTATATGAGATGATCCCACTCTTGGAACAACTATTGATTGAGCTCTTTCTATATTCAGTTTTATAGGTGTTAGAAGATGGGGAGATGGCTGGGCAATAGTTTGAGTTGCAGCATTTGATGAAACATGCTGATGTTTTGGTATAACAAATGCAATGTGGGTTTCATTGTTCTTTACTGTAAACTGAGATTTAAAGGGAGGTGTCTGCAGCTTAACTGGGATCGTTTTCACCGCCTGTAAGGTACCCACACAGGAAGGACAACGTATTTGAGGTCGGGACGCTCTTAGGGAAGAGGAGAATAGATTTTCCGTGGTTGACTGATTCATGGCTTCAACCAGCAGCATCGCATCCTGAAGCGTTACAGAGGTGCGACGTTCCTTGTGCTGGCCTGTTGTTGCTTGTGATGACTCTAAAGTAGGATTGTTCACCGTTTCATTTCCAGATGAAACTTTAGTGGATGGACTGTGAGTTGCCTCTTCCTCTACTTCCATGGGAAGCTTTTGAGTTTCAGGGTTTTTTGGCTCTTCAGAAGAACAGCTGCTACTCAAAGATAACGCTGAAGCAGGCAAAGAAACAACCTCTCTGTTCTCCATGTCTTCCACAGCAATGTTTGCCATCTGATTCTCCTGGACAGATGGAGTGATGATGAATGTCTCTTTAGGCTGAATTGGAGATGCTTGTGATGCCATGGGAGAAGAACTGTTTACTCTGTCTATTGCATCAACTGTCTCTCTTCTTACTGAATGGGTGTTTAATTTCTTCAAACCTCCTAAAACATCAACCGATGATGACCCCAGCATTTCTTTTTGTTTCAAGTTCTTTGGTGGCCGTCCTCTTCTACGGCGTACGGGCAAATTAGTCTTGGAAGTAGCGTCATCTTCTGCCAAGCTATTTTTAACTTTTTCACAGGCAACTTCTTTGTTGACCAGTAAGGACTGTGTTAACTGTTCTTCTGCATGGGGCTGTACAGTAACAGTTTGTCCATTTGCTAATGTTTCACCATCTCTTTGACATTGTTGAGGAACTTGTGCCTCTATTTCTGAGATCTCCTGACGAACCTCATATTCTTCTTTGATACTGTCCTGTATTGCCGCGAGTGAAATAACTATCGAATGTGCTGGATCAGATGTCTGGCTCTGAGCTCCATCTGAATGGCTACTCGTTCCCAAACAGGGTGCTTCCAGGACCACCCTGGTCTCTCCATCGTCTTGAGCCAATGTAGTTTCTTCTGTTGAACATTCCTGGTTTATAAGGGTCCCTTCATTTTCAGTTCCCTTTAAAGAGGTGTGTAAAGAATCTAGACAGCAGTAAAGACATGAGAACAAAGGGAAATAATTAAATTTTAAAAACTGTTGAATAGTAAACCACACAAATCTTTTTGCAAATCTACTAGATGTTCCTTTAGTCCAGCACCCATCCTGGGATGTACAGTTTTGGGAACACACAAGTATATTTTGACAAACCCTTTTTTTAAAATGTTATTTATCTAAGAGAATGATGTGATCGAATTACTAGTAAACAGTTCCCTCACTCTTATTTTGGAAGTTTATTTGGTGTTAACCAGCTAGCCCCAGCCCTTCCTATCTTATGATTTCCCCACTGACATGTTCCCTGGCCAGGTTTCCATCCTGGTGGTTTTGTATATCAATTAGCTGCTTCCCCAGCGAGTTTCTCGTCCTGTAACTGGACGTACTCCAATTCCGCTCTCCTGAGCCATAGCTGATGATTATAGTCTTTGCTCTGCTCGACCAGAACCTGCAGGAGGTAAAGAAGACTTGCTACACTGTACTCAAAGATTGCAGAACAGAAAAAGGGCTATTATCACTAACTGCTTGCCCAGATGGTGGAGCTGAAGTTTATCCACAGAAGTAGCGTCTCACTAAAGAAGCAGCCGATTATTATTCCCAGTTACTTTGACTCATTCATGTGCCATAAAGTATTTGGGAAATAAGACATTTAATTTAAACCTTACATGTTCTTTTTTTTTTTTTTTTTTTTTAAAAAAGAGGCTATTTTAAACTCCTCACCTGAATTATTATTCAAGGCTTGTTCAGAGACCACTGCAGACTCAACTTCCTCTTGCTTGAATGCAGAGTGCAGAGCAGTATGATTGTACGGTTCCTGCAGGGGAATCAAATTTCAATTTTAAGAAGATGCCCAAAAATTATAAAATTACGATTTTATTTTTTTTAATGCTGCTTGAATACACACACACACACACACACACACACACACACACACACCTCTTGTTTGACAAGTACAAACGTCATCTGAGAATTTCCCTCTTCGGGAGCAATATAGGTATGCTCTTGTAAACAATATCCGATCCTCTCACCAGGCTGAGACTGCTCGACCAGCATTGTGCGGAAAGAGACAAGTTCTGTAAACGTAAACACAAAAACAAGATATATGAGCACCGTACTACAAAGTAGTTCAACATACCCAGGACATCTTTCTGTTATCTGGGTTCACATAACCTAAAACTGGCAATCTGGGTAAGCGGTCACATGAAGGTGGTCATCAACTGGATAAAGCCATCAGGCTCCTCAACACCCAGGACTGAACTACACAAAAGTCCCCCTCACACTCACTCACACACACAAACCCAGAACTGCATAACACTATAAACCCTGTCCCTCTCTCTCTCACTCACAAACACACAGAACACACTCACACAATCTGCACTACCTCAACCACTGCTACTGCACATCACCTCTTTTTTTTTCGGCGCTAGTGTCTTGTTCTTGTGTTGTCTTTTCATTGTGCCTTTCTTGTATACTGTTTTGCACAATTTTGGATTTTTCCACTATGTTCA
>VUQH01021983.1:12618-23544 GCA_015106775.1 Etroplus canarensis | reverse complement strand
AAGTCCCTACTCTCACCTCCACCCTCCTACCTTTCCTTCTCTCTCTCTACCTCCTAACACACTTTCCCCCTCTCCCCCTCCTTGGTCTTCGGCCAACAGTAGCATAGTTTCCACTGGCACCCTGTTGGCTAACGGCACCAGAGGCAGTCGTTGTTAACCCGGGCCACGACCGATCCGGTATGGAAGTCGTGTTATGAATCCGCATATTTGATTTGGCACAGTTTTTACGCCGGATGCCCTTCCTGACGCAACCCTCACCATTTACCCGGGCTTGGGACTGGCACTAGGACTACACTGGCTTGTGGGCCCCTGTGGCTGGTTTTTGAGACTAGATATAAATATAGTAATTCCTAAACAGTTAAGTCAGTTCTTTTTTCAAACCTCTTGAATTATACATTCTTCAGAGAAGGTTGATGGATGAAGGAGGACATGCAGAGGGTTGGTGTGAGGGAAGAGGATGCAGGGATAGGGTGAGATGGAGGCAGATGATCTGCTGTGGTGATGTCTAAATATGAACGTCTGTTCATGTGGGGGAAAAATACTGAGCAAACTCCAGACTTAAAAGTAAGACTTGAGAGCGTCCCTTAAGGTACATCTGGAGGACACACAGACAGGCTTTTTTTTTTTTTAATTAATCTACTTTGTGCCGTGTGTTTGTGTGTCATCATCGAGACATTTTGGGTATGTGGTGGACGTAGCTGCTCGGACAGTTGGGGTCTGAGGTCATCAGAAGACAAGCGAGTGCTGTTGTAGAATCTGCTGAGCGGCGCACTTCCGCTTTGACCTCTGAACTCGAGCATCCATCCCACAGTCACCTTGGTGCTCTCTCTGTCCTCTGTCTCTGCCGTGTGACTCCTACAGTCGCAATGAATCAGAAATACACCAGTCACCGCTGGTTTTACCGGGGGAAAAGTTAAAGTAGAACGACAGATGTCTCCACCATTAACCTCTGCAATCCAAAAGAATCAGCCGCAGCTTTTTCATATAAAATGTAGGACATAGTGTACTCAGAGACATGAGAGTAGCTGGAGAGTCACGTCCACAGAATGAAGTTCATCCCATGAAAAGCAACACTTGATTCTTTTTAAAGCTGTACCCATCAATAAAGTGATGTACTCGAATATAAATCATAAAAGTGACATCTAGTGGTCACTGTCATACTTTACATTTCAAAAAGAGACATTTATCTCACCTTCAAGTCCATAAAATTAGATTCAATATTGATCTAATACCAAAAAAATTCGACCCTCTGTAAGAAACCTGTCTTATTTTATCTGGCATGCACAATCTGGTTTCCTCTTTGCTGCTGAAGTGGGTGGTGTCATCATGTCAAGGTCTAAAGAGCTCCGAGGCCTTCAGAAAAAAAAGGAGGCCATGAATTGTAATGAATCTGCCAAGGTATTAAAAAATCTCCAAATTATTTGAGATAAATCAGTTCACTGTGAGGAAGAATATTGACGGGTGTCATAAATCTCAAACGACTGCCAGTGTCTCCAAGACTGGCTGCCTCAGCAAATCCAGCCCTGGAGCAGACTGATAAAAAAAAAAAGAAGTCTTCCAAGAACTAAAAAACATCATCGCAGGATCTGCAGGTAAATCTTGCAGCTGATTTTGAGAAATTCCATGCAATTAGAAAGAGACAAATTTTACCTGAAAGGGAAGTGCACCAGAAAGAACATTAGATCAGGACAACCACAGTAACATGTTTGGCGCAAACCAAAACACACCTTTTAAAGGAGAAGAACCTCATATCAACTATGAAACATGGTGGTTCAGGTACATTGTCTGAGCACAAGTATTGGGCCACACCTCTTAGTCATTGAATACAGGTGTTTCATTCAGTCCCATTGCCACTGGTGTGTAAAATCAAGTTCCTAGCCATGCAGTTGGGTCATTCTAACGAGCTTACTGACCTCGTGTTGGTATTGTAATAGGATGCAACACAGTTGCAACAAGTCAGTTGGTGAAATTTCTTCCCTCTGAGATATTCCACCCTCATCTGTAAGTGGAGAGGTTTAGGAACCACAGCAATTCAGCCACCCTTAAGTTACAGCGCTACAGTAGGTTGCTGAGTGCTGAGGTGCATAGTGCGTAAAACTCACAAACACTCTGCTGACTCTAACTGCAGTTCCAAACCTTCTCTGGTACTGACATCCGCACAAAAACTGTGCACTGGGAGCTTCATGGGGGTTTCAGTGGTGGGGCAGCTGCATGCAAGCCTTACATCACCAACCACAAAGCCAAGCATTGGATTGAGTGGCGTAAAGCATGGTTGGCAACTCCATAGTGATGCCAATGGATTTAGAATCGAATGTCATAAAAGCTTCTGTAGATGTAAAGCGTAGGTGGCCCGATAATTATGAATATAGTTTATTTTACACCCTGTCATGTCAGTTTACTGTCCTTCATTCTCATTGGTTGTCACATAAGTTGCTGACCTCAAAGCTGGTTAATTTAACTCAGTATTGGGCTGGCATTGCTGACGGTTATTTTCCCGACATCACTACATGTCTTTGAATTTCCTTGACCTTTCATGGTCTCCTGTTGCTACTAGGTTCTTCCTGTAGAGGTGCCTGAACATGAGTGGCCTATACACAGCCTTGACCTTAACTCCATCCAACACTAGTTGCAAGTCAGGCCTTCTAATCCAACCTCATTATGTGACCTCACAAATTCTCTTCTGGGTGAAAGGACAAAAACTCCCAGAGACACAGTCTCTTGCAGAAAGACTTCCTGGAAGAGTGGAAGCTGTTAAAGCTGCATAAACTTTAACTTTGGTTTAACAATTCTTTTGAGCTGGCCATTGAGTTTGACCCCGCATGTGGAGAGTTTGTCATCAAATAATGTTGAAAGCACAAAGCAGAACATCTGGTCAACCGACACAAAGACAAATAAATACCAAATAATCCGAAACAGCGCGGTGCAAAGTTTTCACATCTGGCAAAAGATTTAAAATTATTTTACCAATTAGTAATGCTGATAGGCTAAATTATACTTAATATGTTGTGTCACATTCATTAGAACACTCAAATATGTTTCGCAGCTCCATACAGATTTTGTTGGTCAAAAATTGAATCAGAATCAGAATCAGAATACTTTATTAATCTCGGGGGGTAAATTACTCTTTTGATAGTAAGAGCTGCTGACCCCTGCAATGAAAATACTGTGTAACTGTGTAAGTAACTGGATGAAAACCCTCAAACATTTAAAAACTGAAGTAATTTTAAAGATGAGCGGTTGAAATTTTAAGCAAACTGACGTCTCCGACTGCTGAACAATGATGCGAGACCCCTACAAGAAGTTATTTCTAATAAAGTGGACACTGCCAGCTTCTGAATCCAGGGCTCTGCTTACATTTCTGCGAAAGAATATTACACACATTTACATTTTTGTTGAGTAAAGTGTCATGGTCCGTGGGTTTTGTGGTTGCTGGACTGAGTTTTATTAGTTTCCAAGGTGTTTAGTTTTCCTATTTTTCTCATCATGTACCTAGGCTTCTGGCTTATGGTATTTTTGGTTTTAGTTCTGTTATTCCAGCTTCCCTTGTGTTTTCTGTACATGCTATCTTGTATTTATATTTTTTGTGCTGCTGTGATCCTGGGTTTGGCATTCATTCCCAGTCTGTTGTTTTCTCAGTTTACGTGTAAGCCTCAGTTCTCGCCCTGCTTATGTTTTATTTGTTATTAGTTCTCTTTATGTCTCCTCTGTGTTATCCTCATGTTCTTGTTCATCTGTCAAGTTCAGCCTTGCATCATCATTCCCTGTCAATATGTTTCTCACTTCCTGTTTCACCTTGATTCCAGCTGTTCTCCATGTACTGTGTTCAGTTTTGCTTCCTGTCCTCGAGGCCTGTGTTCCTCTCTTTCCTGTTGCTCATTCGTCATTAGTGTGAGGGTATTTGTACCCCTGCCTCTCTTTAGTTCATCGTTGTGTTGTTAGTCTCTTTCTCTTCATGTCCGGTTCTCTGTGTTTCTCTGCTTGGCGTATGCTTTATGGACTCTGTTTAATATTGATGGACTTTGCAATTAAAGCTGGCTTTAAGTTTTCATTCTTCCTGGATGTCCTGCGTTTGGGTCCTCTCCTCCCTCACTGGCATTTCATGACACACATGATTGAAAAAGTGTTCCTGTTTAAGAATTAAATCTTTATCTGTAGGCAGAAGATCAAGCCAAAGCAAATGATTTGTCCTTGCTTCTTCAGAAGCCTAAACATTTCATTTTTTTGGCCCGGAGAATCTGTCACTGAGCATCTGCACGACTCCAATCATCATCATCATCATCTTGAAAACAGAAACCCCCACGAGCTTCTTTGCCAGAACCTTCCTGCTGACAGAGACACAAACGTTCATGTATCTGAAAGCTTTCTAACATTAGATTCTCGCTGTCAGATCCTCTCTGCCGCAGCGCTGTCGAGGGTGGAGTAGAGCACAGGCAGGCCTGACATGAGTAGGATAAACTGGAGAGCAGCTCAGGGCGAGCAGATGGAAGGAGACAGGAAGTCCAGGAGGAGCACAAGAAGAAGCAGAGTGGGATGTTTATCTTCTGATGACTCAGTAGCCCTCAGCTCTTTATTCTCCAGCAGCAACTCTTAGAGCGAGGAACTTCTTTGGGATCCCCAAGGGAGCCAAAACATGTTTCAGCTCAGCTTTATTATTTATTTCTGGAACAAACAGGGCTAATGCTGAGGGGGGAGAAGTAAACCACCTGTGTTTAAAGAACAGGGAAGGTTTTATAACAAAATACATAATAAAATTTAAGCTGTAATATCTTCAGGGTTGATTAGATGTCATGGTCCTGGGTTTTTGAAGTTTGGTTTTGTATGTTTTTGAGTTTCTTTTATGGTGTTGAGTCTGTTTGAATCTGCATTTTGGGTCCTCACCACATCCTTCTGCAAACCCTGACACTAAACTTGCCATTGCAGAAATTAACAATATGAGCTGAACTAATGTAGCAAAGTGATTGCTATCCTTTTAATTTTACACTTTCTTCTTCTTTAATCTGTTAACCCGGCCACAGGGGCCCACAAGTCGGGTAAATGGTGAGGGTTGCATCAGGAAGGGCATCTGGCATAAAAAACTTTGCCGCATCAGATGTGCGGATTCATAACACGGCTTCCATGCCGGTCCGGGTCAACAACGACCGCTTCCGGTGCCGTTAGCCAACAGGGTGCCGGTGGAAACTACGGTACTGTTCTCGATCTTTGCAAGAATACAAAATAGCTGCCAGCAGTGGAACACGGAACACAGATTTGTTCCGTGAGTACTATGCTTCCATACATTTAGGCCCACAGAGCATGTCTTTTGACATCCTTCTCAGTGCAGAAAGCATGTACAGCAGCGACACCAAATTTCTGCTATTTTCCAGTCGCACACTGCACCATCCATCCATCCATCCATCCATCCATCCACTTATTTCTGCCACTTATCCAGGTGGCGGGAGCAGCTGTCTAAGCAGAGACAACCAGAGCTCCTTCTCCCTGGCCACCTCCTACAGCTCTTTTGGGGAGCACCAAGGTGCTCCCAAGCCAGCTAAGGGCTATCATCTCTCCAGCGTGTCCTGGGTCTGACCTGTAGTCTCCTCCCAGTGGGACATGCCCAAAACATTTCACCCAGCAGGTGCCAAGGAGACATCGTGGTCAGATGTCCCAACCACCTCAACTGGCTTCTTTCACTGTGAGGGAAAATGTCCTCTGAGCCCCTCGAGAATGACCAGGTTCCTTACTCTATCTCTACAGCTAAGCTGAGACATCCCTAGGAAGAAGCCCTGTTCTGCCACTTGTATCTGCAAGCTCATTCTTTTCGTCATTCCCCAGAGTTCGTGACCATAGATGAGGGTAGGAACATACTGTAGCTCAACCACAAAATTGACAGCTTCACTTTCACACTCAGCTCTCTCTTCACCACAGCAGACCTGTACAGCGTCCAAATTACTTCAGACGCTGCACCAGTCTCCTGCTCCATTCTCCCTTTACTCGAGAACAAGACCCCAGGATACTTGAACTCATCCACTTGGTCCAGCAACTCATTTTATCATCTATTTTACTCTAAATGCGACTGTAGTTTTAAAAAAATGAACATCATGTTGTAAAAAAGAAGACTTTAAAGTAGTAATTGTGACCATAAACTCATCAGTCAAGTGTCCACAGATGTCATAGAGCAAGGGAGAAGTAGGGCTGTTTTCTCTTAGAGTTGGATTTCTTTTTGCACCAGAGCAGTTGCCCCCTGCTGGCCATTAAGAACAATACCATATTGACTTTACTTTTCAGACCCTGAAATTTTGTCCACCTTTTGTATCCACTCTATGCTTCCAACACACAGATGCAAAGTTTTGGACCATCTAACCATTTGGTCTTAGTACTTATCCATTAGCAGTAAAGTCAGATGGTTGAATGAAGCCCACTATAGCCTGGGGCAGCAGTGGCTCAGTCTGTTGGGACTTGGACTAGGAACCAGAGAGTCATCAAGGGGGTGCTAGTTCAAGACCTGCCTAGAGCACCTGTGGGGGGGAAAAAAAAAAAAAAAAATGTTTCCAAGCACTGGTTCAAGGCCCATATAGTCCACTATATATATGGAGGATGGACTGGAAGCTGGAGAGGTAACAGTGTGACCTGCTGAGGTACCCCTGAGCAAGGCACCAAATGCCACTCTGCCACCCCTCTGTGTGTGTGTGTAGTTTAGGACTGCATGTAGCTGTGTAACAATAACAGAGTGGAGAATTTGAAGTTTCCCCATTGAGGGACTGTTAAAGGATGACTTTCTTTCTTTCTGTTCCAGCAGACACACAAAGCCAACTACTGTACACCCTAGACACAACACCTGGGCTAATAAAAAGAGACAACTATTCATACTCTTACACCTACAGCCAATGTAAAATCATTATTTTAGGTTCTGTGGCTCACCATTTTCAACTTTTCAACTTTTCACCTTTAAAATGCTTTTAAAAATTGTCTGCAGACAATGTTGACATTGCCTCAAGTGAGATATGCTGAAGCATTTTCTTGCACTTTGCGCAGCTCCCTCTGCACACCACCTCCTGTATTGGTACTCAGTGTTTGCACTGGCCATGCATTTTAATGTGCATCGTCCAAAGTGAGGTACAGCTCATTGTTCAGCTCTCTGGCTACAACTCTACTGCTCTCATTTTCAGTTTTTTTTTTTTTGTTTTTTTTTTGCCAAAGTCCTCTAAAAAGCCACTGTAAAAAATATCTCAACATCAGACAGACACAAGGTGGTGAACGCAGTGGAACAATTATGTATGAGTCAGTATGTGGTAGAGACTGAAAACAGAGCTAATAGAGAGCAAGTATAGGACTTACATTTAGCACTCAGCACTGGTTTTATGCGTCTCAAACTTGGTTTTTACATCTGTGTAGGTGATTTCAGTGGTACCAGCTCAAATGCAGTGAGCAGAAGCCTTCCTGTTTCTAAAAAGCTATCTGGTTGACCTCTGACTGCCCCCGTCGACTGAGGCCGTTTGAGGCTCTCTATGGATTCTTCTGGACCTGAACTCGGACCGCTGTCTATCATCTTCTTGGCACCTTCACTCGTCACCTGGAAGACGATCTGAAGGAGCTGATCTCAGACTGATAAAATTGGCCCGGTGGGAAAGCACTGCAGAGAGACTGTGGGGAGAAAAGTGAGGCTGATCAATAAGGGAGCTGCCGCTCTCAAAAAGAGAAATATACTGAAGGGAGGCTGTGGTTTCTCTGTTGTTAGATCTGTCTGTAGAAGAGCTTGTATCAGAATAAATCTTAATGCTAAATCATGGCTATTGTATCACTAGTTATTATACTATGCGATGACGCACAGAATTTGTAACTTGACTTTAAGGCTCCTATTTTGCCGCCTGTTTGGGCAGCGTTTTTGGTTCTGATGGTTTATGGTGAAACTTGTCTGTCATTCAAATCTAGGCTTGTGATGGTGAAGGTGATGACCTGAGCAGAGTTTTTGTTTGCTCTCTGTGAAACTTCAGCAGGCAATTCTA
Source organism: Etroplus canarensis (assembly GCA_015106775.1). Classification (NCBI taxonomy): domain Eukaryota; kingdom Metazoa; phylum Chordata; class Actinopteri; order Cichliformes; family Cichlidae; genus Etroplus; species Etroplus canarensis. Next base: position 15,562 of record VUQH01021983.1, on the reverse strand, counting down.
TAAACTTGCAGTGTTTTTTTGTCCCGCAGGCTGAACTCTCCTCCCTCTCCGTGTCTCTGAATTAAATGAATCGAGAACGAACATTCAGTTATATAATGAAACATGCTGTAATTGAGGGCGTAGCTCATTATGCCACATTACTCTGATATAAATAGTGAGCTATTAGGACTAATTTATTACATATCTGCCTCTTCTTAAAGAGCTTGAGGCCACATTATATTCAGCTGCTCCTTCCAAGACTGCTGAGGGAGTCTTCATTTTTGACAGGGACACCTGTTTGTTACAAGTTAGAATTAGTCATAGAGTGGACAGTGAACACACCCCTGTTTAAATACCTGAGACCACGATTATTCATTGCAAAACTGTTTCCACCTTCAATGCGGCCTGTAACCTGGACAGTTCAACTGAAAACGAAACAAACCTGTTAGGAGGAAAATATAAAAAAAAACTGGTTGCGCTGGTGTGTACAACCTAAATCTGAAACTAATAGTTTGTTGAAACACTGTTTTAATTACAGCATTCAGTGTTTTAGTGGGTGATCAGTATGGCACATCTTGACTGGGCAATATTTGCTCACTCTTCCATCCCAAGGCGCTCCAAATCTGTCAGACTGTGAGGGCATCTCTTGTGCCCTCTTTAGGTCACCTCACAGATTTTCAAATGGATTTAGGTCTGGGCTTTGGTCAGGCCATCCCAGAACTTGAATTCTCTTCTGGTGAAGCCAGGTTGATTTGGATGTATGCTTGGGGTCACTGTTGTGCTGAATGGTGAGATTCCTCTTCGGCTTTAGGTTTCCAGCAGACACATGAAGGTTTTGACTGGTATTTGGAAACATTCATAAGCCCCACTGACCAAAAGCCCCAGAAAGAAGAAGAAAAACAACCCCAAAGCTTGATGCTGCCGCCACCGTGCTTCACCTTGGGTATGGTGTTGTTCTGATGATGGGCAGTGATGTTTCGGAGCCAAACAAACACATTCCACCTTGGTTTCATCAGACCAAAACGTTATCCCACATGCTTTTGGGACACCTGAACTTGTTTTGTTTTTTTTTAAATTTAGCTGGGCCTGGTTGTTTTTCTTTGTAATCAGAGTTATTTTAATTGATGGCAAGCGTGTGTCCAAAAGGTGCTTCAGCAAAGTATTAGTTTTAGGGTGGTGACACTTATGCAACATTTTTTTTTAAATTTTTAATATTTTCCCCCTAACAGATTGGTTTCTTTTTCAAGTGAATTGTACAGGTTACAGCATAGTTCACATTAAAGGTGGAAAAAGTTTTCAAATAATTTATCGTAGTCTCATTTATTTTTACATTAGAACAACCTTGTATTTTAACAGAGGTGTATAGATCTTCTTTATTCACTGTAACTGATTTTACTGGAAACAAACCCAATCATTTCTTTGTAGTTTAATGTGCCATTGGGTAGATTTAAATGGACTTTTCCCCCCACCAGTCTAGACTCAGTAAAATAAATATATGACCCAATAAAAGCATGTTTTTAGAAGGGAAAGAAATCTCCAAATCCTAAATCTCTTTAATTCAGTATTTTGTAGAAACCCATTTGGCAGCAATTACAGCTTTGAGTCTTCCTGGCGAACTCAGGTTATTGTCACACTGGAAGGTGACCCATCTGTCTGAGTTGGGAGCACTTGGGAGAGCGATTTCTTTAAAGCGCTCTCTGTATTTGGCTGAATTCATTCATCTCTCTGTTCTGACCAGTTTCATATCTGTGCTGATTCCAAAACCTTTCCATTTCATTATATTAAGGTCACTGAGCCCCTGAGCACACCCAGCATTTTAGAAAGGGTTTTTTGATGTGTGTTTCATCACAGTTTTATCACAGAGATATACACAAACTACCCTGATATGATCTGTGTATTTCTAATCTAAATGCAACCACTTCTGTTTGGAAAAGATTGACCACGGTAAAGTTCTAGAGAGTCTAAGGGATAATTCAATCGAATAGGATGCTTCTAGCTTTAATTTGGAGCCACAGCAATTGCTCTGGATAATTCTGCAAAACATAGAGTCTGAGATCCAAAACACCAAGGCCAATGCTGCATTTTGCTGTTTTATCAAAAGAGTTTCATGAAAATTAACTTTGCAGTTTTTGGAGTATCTTGCTGATAGACAAGCAAAACTTATGTATCGATACACAAAATCTGCACTGAGATATATTTGAAATTGTTCTCCTCTGTCACTATTTGACTGAAATTATTGTTGTGTGAATATTGGCAATAATGGTTAGTATTTCTAATTACTAACTGATCTCTGACAGTGTAGCTTAACGCTTTGTGGTGTGAAAACAGGGTTATAAGTAATAAATTTAATAATTTTTTAGACACTAATGTTGACAACACTGTTGGCATAGAGGGGCTTTGATCCCTCTCAGTTTCCTATCTGGTTGTGTTGTAGACGGCAGGTTTTCTGAAAAATTTCCTCCGTTTTCACTACAGACATTGATGAAGATATAGGAGTACAGAATCTGCTAAAATAATGAAGATCCATCCATCTGTCCATCTATCCATCCATCCATCCATCCATGCATCCATCCAGGTGGTAAATAGTGGTTAACAAAGTCGATGGTCTTGGGTTTGAATCCTCTGGCTGTCTGGGGCCTCTCTGTGTAGACTTTGTATGCTTTTGTGCCTATGCTGGTTCTCTTCTCTCATATTTCCAACCTTCCTTTCATTTCAAAAATTGTTGAAAAAGTTGTTGCTGAACAACTGTGTGATGACTTGCAGAGGAATGGTCTATTTCAAGCATTTCAGTCAGGATTCAGAGATCATGATAGCACAGAAACAGTACTAGCGAAGATTACTAATGACCTTCTTATGGCCTCTGACAGTGGACTCATCTCTGTGCTTGTTCTTCTAGACCTCAGTGCAGCGTTCGACACTGTCGACCATAATATTCTATTAGAGCGATTAGAACATGCTGTAGGTA
>VUQH01021978.1:60210-78626 GCA_015106775.1 Etroplus canarensis | reverse complement strand
ACGTTCAGCAGCAGACTCATCCCACCACGATGCACCACAGAATGCCACAGGAATTCATTCCTACCTGTGACCATCAAACTATAATTCCTCCCTGTGACACCTTTTACTAGTTTCTTTCTTTTGCCATATCTTGTACATATTGCACATATGTACATTTATCTTTAGATTTATTTATGTTACGTTTGAGCTTTACACATATATGTTTATATATTAAATCTTTATTTTTTTGCCTTCAGATTTATATTTATTTAGAAATAACTAAGCATCTATAACAACAATGCAATTTCCCCCTGGGATTAATAGAGTATTCTGATTCTAATTAGTGTAATATTGAGCATGAATGGTTGTCTCTATGTGTTAATCCCGGGCAACCTGTCCACGATACACAACAACTTACCCCATGACAGCTTGGATAGGCTGCAGAAAAAGAAATTGGATGGACAACTGTAATTTTGGGTAATATAACTACAGTTGTCTTGTTGATGTAAAGTAACACTATACAGACAAAAGTATTGGGCCACATCTCTGAATCACTGAATTCAAGTGTTTCATTCACTCCCATTGCCAGAGGTGTATAAAATCAGGCACCCAGGCATGCAGTTTGACTTTACAGACATTTGTGGAAGAATGGGTCATTCTAAAGAACTCACTGAACTCTAGCATGGCACTGTAACAGGATGCCACCCTTGGAACAAGTCTGTGAAATTTCTTTCCTCCTAGATATTTCATGAACAACTGTAAGTGGTATTATTGCAAAGTGTATGTGTTTAGGAACCATAGCAACTCTGCCACCAAATGTCAGTTACAGAGCACAGTCAGTGAGTGCTGAGGCGCATAGTGTGTAAAAGTCACCAAAACTCTGTTGACTCAAGAACTGCAAAGTTACAAACCTCCTCTGGCATTAAAATTACCACAAAACTGTGCACTGGTAGCTTTGTGGCATGGATTTCCATGGCTGAGCAACTGCATGCAAGCCTTACATCACTAAATACAATGGTAAGAGTCAGATGGAGTCATGTAAAGCACACTGCTAATGGATTTTGGACTAGTGTTCTGTGGAGTGACTAATCACACTTTATCTAGCAGTCTGATGGATGAGTCTGGGTGCGGTGAATGCTAGGATAATGTTACCTGTCTTTTTGTGTCAACTGTCAAGTTTGGTGGAGGACAGATAATGCTAACAGGTTGCTTTTCAGGGGTTGACCTGGGCCCCTTAGTTCCAGTGAAGGGAAACCTGAATGTTTCAGCTGATCAAGACATTTTTGACCATTCTATGCTTCCAACGTTGTGGGAATAGTTTGGGGAAGACTTTTCTGTTTCAGCATGACTATGCCCTAACTGTACAAAGCAAGGCCCATATAGGCATGAGTTTGTGGTTGCTTAACTTAACCAGTCTGCCCAGAGCCCTGACCTCAACCCCACCGAACATCTGTGGGATGAAGTAGAATGGTGATTACAAGTCCTGTTGTCCAACATCAGTGTCTCACCCCACAAATGCTTTTCTGGATAAATGTGCAAAAATTCTCACAGACATACTCTAAAATCTTGTAGCAAGCCTTTCCAGAAGCATGAAAGCTGTCATAGCCTAAAAAGAGGGATCAACTCCATGGATTTAGAATGGGATGTCATAAAAGCTCCTGTAGGTGTAATGTGTAGGTGGCCCAATACTTTTTTCCTAATAATGTACCTCAAATATGTCTTGGGCATTTTTTAAACTGCAGTTTCTTGTTTGAATTATACCTATATGAAACTGAAATATACAATTGACAAGAACCTGGTGCAGCATTTATACTAAGCTGAGTTAATCATGATCTAAATGAACTAACATGACAGTAGCATCAATCTTCTTGTCCAGGAAACCCAGTTAGGCATTGCAGAAAATGCGGAACTACTCCTTTAATACTAGGCATCACAGTGACAAAAAACACAAAGATGAGTATTTAGCTAATTTAGACCTAAGTGAAAGCAGCACCAGTAAAACCTTTTTCATCCACAAACGCAGCATTTAAAACCTGTGTGTCAACTGAACAGGGTAAACCCCTCTGCGACCTGGTGAATTAGTCATGACCCACAGCCATTAAGCCTAATGTAAAATGTCTGCACGTAATTACCACTCTACACCGTAAACTTGTTTACAGCACCAAGATCAGAAGCAAAATGAGCACCCGGGGCAGGAGGGGGCCCCCTCTGCATCAGAGGTACCTCATGACGCATACTCCTTGTTCCTTTATACACACATACACACTCCTAGGAAAACAGAGAAGAACACACTATCACCAATATTGCCAGAGGCAACAAAGAACTAGGACAAAATCAAGTCGAAATAAAAATAAAACTGTTGTCTATGGTGTATTAAGCAGCTTACGCTGCACACGATGCTGCCTGTATGATTTAAGCAGCCAGTTGATGTTGTTTACAACTGCAACTACGGCTGCAGTTGATTCATCCTCCAGCAATCTGAACACATGTAAAACACTTTATGAATGCACAAATGACAATCTGCATAGTTATTAATATTTTACACACAGAACTTCAACTTCACAGATCTTCAAAAGCCTTCCTGTGCATATAAACATCTAGAAAATATTTTTGGAGTCTGATAAATGTATGTGCATGTTCACATTCTCACCTCCACACAAATCCACAAATCAATGCTGTGTTTAGGTGCTGAATGAAAATTGGGACATCTGGGATTTCAGTGGATTTATATGTAATTTCCAGGAAAATATGTTTTTATAAATAACACATTTTTTACTCTATAAATGAAAATGTACAGTGTGGTTTTAATTGAGTAATCACAAGGAAAACACAAAACACGTTTGAGACTGATCATAAAAATGTTTTACTGAGAGGCAAAAAAACATGCAACCCCGGTTTATTTTGATGCAGCTTTGTGACCCAAATCCAAGCAATAGTTGGAGGCAAACGAAAGAGGGAAGGGCAACATGCAGAGGAAGCACACACAGTACCCATGTGTCAACACTCGTCATTTTTCATTACATATTTAAGAGTAGAGATAGGTGGGTGGGCGAGATAGATAGATACTGAGAGAGTGTGGGGAACAAGAGATGAGGGGGAGAAAGAGAGAGTCTGGGTGGGCGAGAGAGTAGGGAAAGCTGATGTCCTGCTGTTCGCTCTGCTCTTGATCATTTATACATCACACTGCTCTGGTGTGTGAGTGTGTGAGTGCGTGTGTGTGTTTTTGTATATAAGCACAATATTCTCGACTCAGACAAAGCTTCAGCGAGATGTCACTTTAGTAAGACACCCCTATTCATGTATCATACTAACATGTGTCAGAGTGTGGGAGAGCGCAGGGATTCAGTGACGAGTTAGTGTGGAGTTATTCCAAGCTATAAACACAGTGCAGCCTGGATTATTTGCATGTAACCCAATTAGCTGCATGTGCCATAAATCACTATGTTTCCTGCACATATAGTACAGTAATGTGCAGCCTTTCTCTTTACAGAGGATATGCTGAATCCCTTAAAGGAGGAAGTATAGTTCAGATGACAAGAAGTACAAAAAGAAAGGTTGCTGTTGTTAAATTTTTCAAGTGTATTTTTTTTTTTAAAGAGGATCATTACTATTTTATTTTCATCTTTTTTGGCTGCAGGCAGAAATATCAGAGCCATTTCTCCTTAAACCACTGGTTCTGACACTATGCGGTGGGCTTCACCGATGGGGGATAGAGCCATGGCTCTAAGCTGTATGAAAATGATCTTTTAGGGAAAATAAACAAAATTTTGGTGATGCTCTTGTGCTGACAATTTCTCCACCCAAAATAATCACCTGATGATTTTTTATCATTAACAACATGGAAAATGTATTAAAAATGTGGTGTGAATTTTGTTCTGCTTCAGAAGTGGGACAGGCAGAAAGAGCATGCTAGACACCACTTAAGCTAAGTAGGATTGTATTTGTTTTAATTTAAGTAAAAGAGCCATTGAATGGGAAAAAATACAGGTTTTTCTAACTGAATTGATTAGTTGGCAAATCAACTACACAACTGACAAAGTGTCACTCATTTTAATAATATAATTTTTATTCTTTAGGAAAAAATGCTTTTTGTGGTAGTAAAGTAAATATTTTTGGCTGCAGAAAGCAATCAGACATCCTAATATGTCACTGTGGATATAGTGAACATTCTTCACCATTTTACTGGCACTTTATAGATAAAAAGATGCATCCTAGAAAAGACTCAGCACTTTTATTCATAATGAAACAGATCCACTGAAATATTTTAATTGTAAAATTAAATGTTGTTACATTTTCAGAGAAATTCAAATTATAATTGGTTAGGTTTCCTTAACAGCTGGCTTGCAAAAGTCCATACAAACTACAAGGGAAACAGTCACCATGTGTTCACAAAGCCAACCAAGCTTGCAGTCATGCTTTTCTTTCATTTGTTTTAGAGGAGTTTGTCTTGTCAGCTAATCAGGCTTATGTATTGTGACTATGTGTGTTCCACAAATTTATTTACCAGTTAAAAGCTTTAAATCGGCTGCAGCAATGTTTTCAAAAGTGTTTTTAAATGTACACCTTTAAATACTCTGAGTCTAAAATAAATGACAGTGGGTTAATTCGCCACCTGATATATTTATTCTTGCAGGCATGTCCGCAGCAAGCCCACTGAAAACATAATCAAAAGCCTACACAAAGCACTCAGTGTTAAAGTATTCAAATATATTCAGTTTAAACATTTTCTGTCATCTGAATAAATGGAAGAGTTACAGGCAGCCACTGACTGCACAAGGGTCCTGCTGTGTTCAGCCTTGTATGATCAGCTCACATCAGCTCACATCTGTGCCCACCATGGTCAGGGCCAGAGAGGGTTTTATCTGTGAGGAGATTTATTGGCTGGAGGGGCAAGGGAGGGAATCTATAAGCAGAAAACAAAGAGTAATCTGTCAGGAAGACAAGGATTACAGCAGGTGTGCCTAACAATGCTAATGTAAGAAAGAGTGTGAAAAGACTGGAGAGAAAGCAAATGTGAGAGAGAAGGAGGCAATTTCTTTCGTAAAGCTTTTTGTTGGTTATAATTTAACTCTTGGCTGGAGAAAGATGGGGAGACACAGCTCCTACCATCATAATGACCCTTTGGAGCATGAGGGTTTCTGGATGGCTGTGTGGACATATCCTGACAAGGGCTGTGTCTTTGCGTGTGGAGAAATGGGAGTGATGGATTGTGGGTAAATGGAAGAAGCTGACGCAGAGGACAGATGACTTGCTGGGAAAGAGAGACATTGGTATAGGGCTCAAATCAGAGCAGGAGTGGGGAGGAAAGGCCATCAATCACTCTGGCATCTATCGAGTGGGTCTAGGTGTTCGGGCTCTGTCCCTGTGGGCCATCAGTGGGGTCTTGCATGTTAATTAAGGCTACAAAGGCCTTGACATCAGCAAATAGGCTACGGGTGCACTGGGACATCATGACAAAAACAACTTGAAAAGTGGACGAGACAAGCAAAACATGCACATAAAAACTCATTTCACTGACACAAATGAAAGTGAACTCAAGAGTGTGTTTAGCATTAAAAAATTTATGACACTGGAGGCTTGCATTTCTCTTCTCTTCTACATGCCACAGTTGTCCACAGAAGGTCAACAGTGGGGGAAATAAGTGAGAGGTGGAGGGACTAAGCAAGCAGAGCTCCACTGCTGCCCACTAATGAATATGAATGAAATGTGGAATCAGTGTTCTTTTATAGGAGCGTGTCGGCATGATATGTTTGTGCTTATGTGTGTGCATGTGTGTGAGAACTTGCACATCTGCTGTTGAGCCATTAGTGAGAACAGGTAACAGCAGTTCATTTAAATGGCAGAAAAGGTACACAGACTGCAGGGCAAAGCAAAATACTAATAAAAATGTACATCATCAGGTTTTTAACAGTGTTGTCTCAGTCCTAACAAGTGTCACATGTCAAGGACAAGAAAACAAGAAGAAACGGCCTCCCCAATGTCGTAAATCATTTCACTGTGGCTTTCTGTTCTACGCTTAGTGTTTCCCCACTCATCCCTCATCCTGCTTTCTCCTCCTCATCCTCTGCTAGGAGAGAGAAAGGGAAATTCCACTTATGCATTTAGTAGCTCTTATTATGCACACATTTGCGTGTGCACACACACACACACACACGCACACACACACACACACACACACACTTTGGTATTTAAACTAATTCAACTGGCAGTATATGATGTATATGTCAAAAATAGTAACATCTTGGCTCTGCAGAATACACACACACACACACACACACACAAATATCAAACAGCTCCAAACAGCCGTGACAGACACTTTAAAAATCCCTGCAGCATATCCAAACCCGTTAATCCTGTCTTTCTCATCCCTCTTTTGCCTACTTCATCTCTTTCTTTTCTTTATCACTCTCATGGTTTTCCTTTCTGATCTGACTCCCTGAACGTCTTGCTCTTGTCTCAGTGACTCTGCCTGCAAACCTGCTGCCAATACCCTGCATCCCTACACCTGATGGCAAGCCAGAGAGAAAGCAAGAGAGAGAGAGTCAGAGGGACAAGGTACACAGCCTGAAGTAAAACATGCAGCAGGAAACTGAGAAGTAAATGAGTGTAAAAAATAAATGGAAAGCTAATTAGTAAAAGTAGGGCCAGGAGACATGTGCTGAGTCCTTTACATAAATGAGCAGTTCGAAATCAACAGAAAAGCCAGAAAGGGTGATAGTTGGGTAGAAAGTGAGGCAGTAATGGATGACTGTAAGTGGATGTATGTATGGATGGCAGGATGGATGGATGCATGGATGGCAGGATGGATGGATGAATGGATGGAGAATAGAGGACTGAATAAACTACAGATAAGAGTACTCACACAAGCAGGCATCCTTGCCCTGTTATCGACTATACTTCTTTGCCTCGTTAGCTCCTTCGCCGCGGTGACATTGCTACAGCCCCTTCGCAGCAGTACCCCGGGGTAAATCTCTTCCTTTCTGCCTCCTCTCTTTTTCTTTTTATCCTTTTTTTAATCCTCAGTGGCTTCTTCCCCCTTCTCCTCTCCTTTCCTTCCCCTCCCCCTTCCTTCTCCCTCTCCTCCTCCACTTTAGTCCGCTACACCTTTTCTCTCTCTATCTTCCTCTACAGCCGGCTTCCCTCGCTTTGCTTGCCTGGTCCGAAGAGTCTCCTGTGAGGTCCTGCTGTGTCCAGTGCAAGCAGGGAAGCATGCCTCTCTCCCCTCCTCACTGGCTTTCCATCGTTCTGTTTATACCTGACACATTCTCAAAAGCAGTGCCATGCTTTCTTTCCTGTACTATCCCTGTTTGTCTTGAGTATCTTCTCGTCTTCCTCCTATCTTTGTCTCTCCTTCTCTTGCCTTAGTGAAACTAAAAAAGGGGGAAGGCTTCAACCCCACTAAAGTGCAACGGCGGGACAAACAAAGAGAGGCAGAAAGAAGAAGCGGCAAAGCTGTGCAGCCAATGGCACAGGAGGTAGGCAGAAAGAGCTCTGGAGACAAAGAGTGGAAATAGCACAGACAGAAAGATGGGATGGAAAAGTGGGGAAAAACACATGCACACCCACTCATTCACCATCACACAAATACAGAGTGCTCCAGATTTAGACCTATGACTTCATCAATTCAAGTCCGCATGCAGACACATACATGCAAACACGTGCATGCGCAATTTGGGTGTGCACACACTCAGACTTGCTGAGTGCTCCAGATATAGCCTCATGACTTCATCGAAGCGCTAACCCCTCCTCCGCCATCGTCCCGCCCTGTTTACGAGATGGGGGACTCATTCATATTGAATCAAGCCAGAGGAGAGAGAGAGAGAACATTGAGGGCAAGAGTGGGAAAACTTCAGAGATAGATGGATAAAGAAAGAGACAGATGGAAGGAGAGATGATGGAGAGAGCAAAGGGCGAGGTATCCTCCGTGCATGCCATCTTTCACCTCTGCCTCTTTCTCTGTCAATTTGTGGCATTTTAGACATAATGAAAAAAGACATCTCTCTTCTATCTGTCTTTCACCACCTACCAGCTTCAGTCAGTTAACAGCATTACTCGTCTGACTTTAAACACACACGCTTTCAGGCAAGTCAGTCAACCACTCAAGCAGCACATTGACTATGTGTACACTTCAGCAAACTCTGAAGGCTACCAAAACATAGGCATTAATAAACTGTTGATATCACATTCTTAACTCTACAGAGATTTTCAAACCTGCTTGCAAGATTTGCTCCCTTTCAGGGGTACTCTAATCAGACCTGGCTCATAGTTGAGCTTCCAGTTCAGTCACAATGGGATTGGATGGTGTTATGGTCAGGGTTATAAGACAGCAGTAAGACCTGCTATGATGTATGGTTTGGAGACCGTAGCACTGACAAAAAGACAAGACATGGAGCTGGAACTAGCAGAGTTGAAGATACTGAGATTTTTGGTAGAAGTGATCAGAATGGACAGGATTAGAAATGAGTACATCAGAGGGACAGCTCAGGTTCAGTAGTTTGGAGAGAATGCCAGAGAGACAAGGCTGAGATGGTTTGGGCATGTGCAGAGAAGGGACAGTGGATAAATTGATAAGGGATGTTGACAATGGAGCTGGTAGGAAAGAGGAAAAGAGGAAGACCACAGAGTAGGTTCGTGGATGTAGTGAAAAAGGACATTAAGAAGGCTGGTGTGACTTAAGAAGATGCAAGAGACAGGGTGAGATGGAGGCAGATAATACGCTGTTGCAACCCTGTATGGGAGCAGTTGAATAGAAGAAGAAGATGATCAGGATTTTGTGAAAGTCAGTCATTTTTTCCAACTCAACCTGGAACCATATATTCTGTTATTTTTTGGTTTTTAAAGTTATTTTAAAGGGAGAACACACAATTATGATAACCAAGCAACACATGCCACAAAGAAGTTAACAGTACCATCTCTCCCACACTTGTGAAGTCCAGTATCACAGTATCAGCCCAAGACAGTTCCAAAGTAACTGAACAAATGCAAATATATTGTAACACAACAATAATCATGGCCCAAGTATATAAAAAAGCTCACTCATACAACAACCACTTATACTGGAAAGAAAGAAATAGTTGTAAAACAAACTGTTTCGTCTTTAATTTTTCATTTAGTCACATAATGACTAATGTGACTAAACATTACACCAATATCAAAAAGCAGACAGATTATAGCAATAACAAACTGATCATTACAGATCACAAAAACACATAGACATGGGTGTCCACATTTTTGAGTATTCCGTTGTACTATAGTGGCTTCTCTGGAAGAACAGGCTTTGATTACAGTGCACTCTAGTGGCAGAACTAACAAAACAATTCCACCCTCTGGCAAAATAAACTCAGATAAGATCACGCACACACACAGTCTGATGTGGGTTACTGTAAAACAATTTGCTGCATACATGGAAAAGCTCCATGCAGTTCCAAAGCATTGCATATCTTCTGAGACAACCTGTTCTTAGACCCACTCATCACGCAATGTCCTACTTTGGATCACTGACAGTCAAAAACAAGACCAAACTCTCCAGAATAATCACACAGCTAAGTGCCATATCAGACTCCAGGCAACCTGTCACCATGAAAGCAGTTGCACAAATTGCAGATAAAATCCTAGAGGATTCATGGATGTTAAAGTATGGAAAAATATTGTTTTAGTTATGTCTGTATGAACATGTAGCTCATGGAGCATATTGAAATGTTTTACTTTTTGTTTTGTGGTATTTGAGAGTAAGAATGTTTCAAACTTTCTGATTTAGATTACAGAACATCCAAAGTCACGATCCTAAAACCAAGCAGAGAATGCAGATTGCACACTGCAGATTTTAAAGAGCTTCTGGGGAGAGAGGAAGCTGTAATGTTATAAGTGAGAGAAAGAGATGCAGTAAGGGAATAAAGGATAAGAGGGAGAGCTATCCTGGGCTGACCCTCCCCTCTTCTTTCCACTACATGCTTTATCCATTACCGCTGAGAGAGGCAGCCACTGAAAGTTTCTCAATCCTCTGAGATGGAGGAGGGTGGAGGGACTTTCTTTATTTCCCTCTCTTTATCTCACTCATGCACATACAGCTAATGTTGCTGTAGTAGTGTTGCCTGTTATTGAGGGGAGGCAAAAAGGAGAAAGACAGGAGGGATGAAAAAGAGTGGGAAGATATGAAGGATGCTGTGTGAGAGAGAGTATAGCAGCACTTAAAAGAGAAAGACAGAAATAAGACAGACAGAAAGATTAAGCGACAGGAAGAGAGAGAGAGAGAAGGTAACAAGCATGGGAGAGTGCGACCAAGCCTTTTACACAGATGCTATTTCAAACTCCATTTTCACCCAATTCTTTAACAGCTGATTACACATGTCAGGACCAGACTGCTTCTTGGGCTGAAACCTCCAACTCTTCTTCTCATTTGTACAATCACTGTGTGCAACTGTGTGACACATCTTCAAAGAATATTGTAGCTCTTAAATTTGTAGCATATAGTGTTTTCAGGACTTCTATTATGAAATAAGGAATGCTGTGTGTGTTAAGCTTACAAATATGCATATGTGTTTAATACATATTACCTCCATGCACGTAATACATCAGCGCTAATGTTTCCAGATGAGTACACAGGGTTTGTATGAGTGCAAGCCAGAGGGGCCCATATCAGTGAAGGCTCAGCCAGATACCCTTATTAGTAGCTATGCCACCCTCAGCACACTGTCAACTCAATAGTGAGAGGTTAAGACCAAGACCGTGCAACATTGCCAAATGACTAAAGACCCCATAGGTCTTCAGTGCGGAACTGAAATATTAAGAATAATTGTGGATTTTTGAACACAGTTTGTGAAAATGTACACTGAACAGTAATGAGGCTGATACTGTTTTATGATGAATAGTTAAAACACCTGATTCATCTTCTAACAGTGAGAATACTGTTACCGTATAAGCTGGATTTGCACACTCACACAATGTGGATATGGTCAACATGTTTGTGGGGTTATGTTCATTTGGTTAAGAATGTCATTTATTAAGAAAAACTAAAAGCCACAAAGCAATCAGATCAGCAACAAAACAGTTCTGATATTGATATGTGTAATGCCCTCCTACCTGTCATGGTCTCGACCAACACCCCAGACGCGGATGCTGCTGATTGGTTGAGAGTGGAGCAAGCTGCGATCATCTGGGTCAACAAGAGTTAACATGCGATCCTGAAGCACTAAAAGCATCCCTTTGCCCTGGAAGACAACAAACAAGGACACTCTGATGCTGTCCTTCCCAAGTTTTTAATAAATTGGTTTTTTAAATCTTATTTCTCAATTTATTAGGACATGATTGGTTTTTAAACTACTCAGGACTCAAAAACTAAGGGAAAAAATAATTTACTCATTGTCGTCCTTTTAAATCTCTTGAAATGCAGCCAGGGACAAAAGTTCACTGACTTTTCATATACATAAGTAGAGGCTGAGCATGAACAAACCTTGTTCATACATTTTTATGCCTCTGTGCCTGTAGCATTTTGCCCTTGGGTTGTCAGGTGGTTCTTCTTACAAATGTGGCACAAATGTTCAGTTGGACTCAAGGAAGAGCTTTTTATAATTTGATGATCAACAATCATACTACTGTGACTTGATGAACATAACATTTTTGCCATAACTTAAGAATTAGGAATGCACTAAGTGTGATATAGTTTCAAACAAATGTCTACCACGGTAAAAGTATGAAGTGATAGCACTTTACATTCAGAAGATCAAAGGTCAGGTCTGAATAGAATGGATATAAACTGCAACTTGCTGTTTGGTGGAAGCATTCATCTGTTAGGCAGTAATTGCATTTCTCCTTGAAATGCAGTAATACTGACCTATGAACATGCAAACAGTGAAAAACCAACAGTATGCATACTGTACATTGTGTGTTTCCGCTGAAACACTGACCTCTCCCCAGACACCAGCTGAGTCCCGTATGTCCCTCCTGCAGTAGGACAACTGTCTGATACAGTGGTGGACAGCCACACTGCTTCTCCCTTCACACAAGTCCTGCTCTGCCATCTCCACCCAGCCCAGAGATCGCACTGGAAATGACTGGGAAAGAGACACACACATTGTTTTGCTAGATTTCTCTAGATAATGGCTCACCTATCATTTCCTAACCTCCATCATTAAGGGATTATTCTGTTTTTGTTCTTGTTTCAAATCAGGTCTCCTTTTGTTGGTTATAATAGTGGTGAACTTACCTGAATAATTGCTAAGATCTCAGGACATTGCCACAACAAAGTCTGATGGAAATGAACTGAATGAACTTGTGACATCTCGTTTGATCAGCAGTTGGAGAGGAAATATGTGCATGTGCGCACAGCTATTACAAATACAGCAGGTCCAGATGTCACTCTGTGGTCTGCCATGAATGAGTTTATTCGAAATATCTTGTTATAATTTTTAAATAGGTTTTACCAATTCAGGAGTTTTTTCAAAACCGGCACAATCACTCATGTTTCTTGTTGATGAACGCGGCCATGCTTAAAGATCTCAGGAGGTAAAATGATAAATACAGTGTTCTTACAAATGAAAAGAATCTATGGGATACATTTAAAGATACACAAACTATAGACAGTAATAAAAAATATTATTATTATTAATTCTCATTTTCATTTGAACCCAAGTATATAAACCTACACCGGAACATCACATGGACATAATACACATAGTAACCTGAATTTTAATTCAGTTTAAAAATGCTTAATGAGGTACAGTATAGCATGTGGTAATAACTCAAATGAGCCATCAGAGCACTAACTGAGAGTTGTCTGACTGTGAAAGGCAACACATGAACTATGAAAGACAGTGTGTGTGTGTGTATGTGTGTGTGTGAGTGTGTGCAGATTTTCAGCTTTTATGTATGTGCGTGGACTGCCTCAGGTCAGCAGATATCACCATCCTCTCTTCTTGTTTCCTTTAACTCTTCCGCTCACTAACACATCAAGGAGTTTTTCTCTTCTGAAGAAAGGACACATTTGTTAAGCTATCACACACACAATCTCTCTCTCTCTCTTTTCCACTGGCCATAATTTTCTCTTTTGGTTTCTTCATCATTAAAGTTTCAGACATTCTAAGTTTAGATCTGAATCCCTGCACGTTGTCATTTCCTTGGAGATATCTGATTATCTGAATGGAGTCATCTTCTGTCTTTTTTGATTTAATTCCAGAAAACAAGCACAAGTACATAATATAAATGGATTTGCTCCAAAACAGGCCCAATATTTCCGTTCTTTGTGAAAAACTTCCAGCTCCCACATTCTTTTTTCTGATTTCCATTAGATGACATAGCTCTCTTGTTCTTTTTCTGTATCTTGACATGATAACTAGTACCCCCCTCCATTATCCTGTTAACCTGTCTACTTAAATTCAGTGTTTACAGAGATCACCATTCTATGGTTAAGCGTGTCTATGTATAATTCTTCCACTGGGGGGCAGCTAAAACTACTTTTACTATAAAGGCATTCACCATATCTCAGGTCACAAAGTGACCACTGTGCGGCACTGCAACACACACAAAGAGCACGGGGAGCAGGTGCATTACATCATTGCAAGCCAAGCCCTGGGAATCCCTTTTATTTACCAATTCCCAGTTTCTAAAAGGTTAATATTTAAAATCTTACCAGATAGTTATTTATATGTGGCATAATGTGTTACTGAGAACATGGAGACTGTTACAATTCACATGCCTCCTCACAAGTTATGTTCTTTGTTTTGGGGCCTTTGACTGCACTGTGAATGCCTGTAGGTGCTGGCCACCACATACCTGGTTTGTCCATAAGAAAACAAATAATTAAAAAACTATAAGAAGGGTGCCTGCCTGCTTCAGCGTTGCAAGTAAATCTGCAAACTCTGGCACTAGTTTAGAAATAGTCCAGCAGATTATGGTTTTTTACACAAAAAATTATTTTAGGACAAAATTATTAGGTGTGTTTTATTATATATTGCTGGGTTTTTTTACTTACCATTGACTCTGGATCAGAGAATGAGTTGTTGAGGTCCACTGTCTCTAGCTGGGCCGGAGGGCTGCAGAGAAACATAAGACATTTTAAAAAGTCATAATAAAGTTATATTTTACAATCTGATACACATAAAATGTCATGACTTAGTCCTTGCCACACAAGAGGAAATTTTGCAGCACTAAGCCACTATGCAACACTTTTTGTGTAAATATGCCTATGACTATTACTTGAGCTTAAGTGAAGCATAGCGGAGGGTAGCTCCTTCAAATGCCTTAAGACTGGGATCAGGATAGACTGGATAGTCCTTCAGCTCCTGAAGCAAAAAAGACAGATTCAGAAATGGAGGGTATAGTTAGTGACAAATGAAAATCTGGCAGATCCTTTGAATCATTTTCCCAGCTTTTTGGATCTCATTTGCTTTTTGATAACTGAACAGATTAATACTAGTCATATTCTTTAATTGTATATATAAGATATATTTATCCTTTTTAAATACGCACTTCAGACTAGCTTGGAATTAGATTACTGCACATTTAAAGTTAATAAAAATACCAGGGAAATTTTAATAAAACCATCCAAAATAAATCATGCCTAAAAAGAGTACGGGTGTAACCTAATAACCCAGATTGTGCTAAGAGATTTAGACACGGAAGCTAGTGAAGTATAGACTATGAATGGGTGTTTTTTTAGCTACTGAACATTACTAAAGTTAGTATTTACTGTACTGAAAGAAAATATAAGGCAACTTGACTGTTCTGTCTTAATTTTTAATAACAGTTCATTAACTGGAGGGTAAAACAAAGTTTGAGATTTAGGTGTCAAAATAAAGGATAAAATTTAAGTAAGTGTTTTCCTTTAAATTTTTAAATGACCCACAATTTCCATCAAAGAACACTCAAATGAATGTGACTTACATTAGCTGTGCAGGTGGTGGTGTTGAGATTTTGTCCAGAAGAGGTGATGTCATTGAACGGGGTAGTGGAGGAGGAGGAGGGGGAGGAGGGGGAGGGGGAGGAACCAGAGGGTGAGGGGACCGGCTCCACAGAGCTGTCAGATATCAGGCTGCTGGGGCGCTGTGAGAGAGACAGTCAGGTGAAGCTTAACAGACTGTGAGAGATTCAGGATGAGAGACAGACATGGGCAAAGTGGCTGATGATGGAAGGTGGATCATTGATCATCATCAGCTTTCAGATATGCAGAACTCAGCCTTTGATATGGAGGTTTTCTCCTGAACACAAGACAGAAAATGGCTAAACCTATATTTCAATTGTGCTTTTTACATGCATTATTAGATGGATTTTAAAAAAATTCCTAATGTTTAGCAAACTAAAGTAATACCAACCACACCTTACTGTTCATCAGCAGCTGCTTATTGCTGTGTTTTCATGGAAATGGACGTGAATGTGCAAGAATCTCCAAAAGAAGAAGAAACTCATTTAGCCATAAATTTCTCTCTGAGAAGAACCTTCATAGTTATGGAAGCATTGTCAGTAACAATCTGCAGAATTAAACATACATCCTCTTTGAAGACTGAGAATGGTAACAGTTTAATTCTGATATACAGTCTTGTACTTTTAAATGTAAGCCTAAATATGTTTTTTATCCTGACGTGTGTCAGGTCTGTGGGTCCTCTCACCTCACTTGGTGGCTTGAGAGAGTTGTGTTTGTCTTGTTGTGAGTCGGGCTCAGTGTCATTGGTAGAACCGATGTGCAGGTTGCTGGAGGCAACAGGTCGGTCATACTGTGTAGTGCCAGTGGGAACATGCCAGAAATAGACCTCTGATGAGTCTGAGATCTCCCGCCAGCCTGGGGGCAGCTCCCCTTCAGCCCATACATCTGCTGATGAATGACAGCAACACATAACATGAGTGCAACCTGCCTATGCGCAAAGGCTTGCACACAGGTGGGCTCTACAAAAGACATACACTACTGCTTCAAAGTTTGGGATCCCTTGCAAATTTCATTGTTTTCCAAAGAAAAACGCATTTTCATGAAATACATAAAGAATTTTGTTCATTTCACAAAGAATTTAATCAATTTGACAAACAATTAAACTTAATCAGATAATTTTTAAATAATGATCTACATTTTTGCATAGAGGCCTGCTATCAACAACTGTCAGTCCGCTTCATCAATCTCCTGGTATGGCTGCTAATCCAATTTAATCATTTTATGTGGCTTATTGATCATTAGAAAACCCGTTTGTAATTGTGTTGCACAGCAACCATTGCACTAATAAGGGAGCAAAAAAGGAGCATGGCATTCTTTAGGTCAGTTTAGTATCCAAAGCATCAGGAGTTGCTTGTTTGTTTACAGGCTCAAAATGGCCAGAAAGAAAGAACTTTCTTTAAAACCCATCAGTCTGTTGTTGTGCTTAGAAAGGAAGGTTACTCAATGCGAGAAATTGCGAGGAAACTTAAAATCTCTTCCTATGCTGTTAACTTCTCCCTTCAGAGAGCAGCACAAACTGGCTCTAACAAGGACAAAAAAGGAGTGGGAGGCCCCAATGCACAACTGTACAAGAAGACAAATATTGAAGCGTGTGTAATTTACCACAAAGACACCTCACAGGTCATCAACTGGCAGCTACTCTAAATAGTACCCCTCACACAACTGTGTCAGCATCCACAGTGAAGAAGTGACTTCAGGTTGCTGGTCTTCATGGCAGCATTGTCAAGAAAAAGCCAGATTTCTGACTGGCCAATAAGACTGAGATGGGCAAAAGAGCAATTTAATCCTACAACAGGATAATGACCCCCAAACACTCCTCCAAAATGTGTCAGCAATATTTAAAGAATAACCAGTCAGCCAGAATTCTGACTGTAATGGACAACACAGTCTCTGGATCTGAACCCTAGTGAGCTGTTGTGGGAGCAGCCTGACCGTATGGTAATGGAGGAAGATGAACAACCAATTCATCTTGTGGGAGATGCTCCAGGAAGCATGGGGTGAAATCTTAGTAGATTTCCTTGAAAAATTAACAGCCAGGCTGTAACTGCTGCAAAAGATTTTTTTTTTTTGATGAATCAAAGTTTGAAGAACACATTCATCATTTAAATTAAAATCATTATTTCTAACTCTGACAATGTCAGCATGTCCTGTTCATTTGCTATATTCCTATTCCCATTCAGACTAATTTTATGTGTGTTTCCATGGAAAACAAGAGAATATCCAAGTGATCCCAAATTTTTGAGCTGTAGTGTATATGACATGCAAAATAATACACATACACAGGTGTGGCCAGGGTATATTTTAGATAAGGTCAGCTTGTCCCTATTTATTCTCTGTTGTTTTCCTTTCTCTATCTCTTGGACTTCTTATTTTTCTCTCCATATAGTCATATTTTGTAACTATTGCTTTGTTTTACATCCTTGACACAACCAGCCCTTCTCTTTTCTCTTTCCTTCTTGCTTCCATTTTAACAACCAGTTATCTGACCTACCCTACCTGTCTGTCCATTCTAATCACTCTCTGCTCCGCAGGGGCTTACAGGGGCCTTAAAGGTTCCAGCAGTATTGCACTGGAGTGAGTCACTTGCTTGCTTAACAATATGCCTTTGGTAAATTTCCAGATCAGATAGTATGTAGGAGGTGGAGAGATGGAGAGAGAGGAGAAATGAAAGGAGGGTGTAATTGGGATATGATTAAAGACTGACACAGATATGCTCATTTCTGAAGTGAAAGAATCAGATGAAAAGACAGACACACATATATCGAACCTGTCTCCTGTGGAGTCTGCGGAGAGGGCGTCTCCTGAGACAGGGTGGTCCAGCTGGAGTCTTCATCTTCTGATGGAGTGTCAGAAGTCAGATCCATTCTAAGGCCCACTTTCGGGAGGCCATTTTCCGGTTCAGGATTAGGAAGGGGCACCCGATTCCTGGTAGGCGTGTTTCTCTCTGCAGCTCTGGCCTGTTTAGGAGAAGAGGCTGGGTACTGCTGCAAAAACTGGTTCTCGTTGTTGGGGTGCAATTCCACCTTGATCACCCGGGGCTGAGTGCTTCGGGGAGGCTTTGCAGGACTTCGTGCACAAGTCTGAACCTGGGAAAAGAGCTCCTCTTTGATCTGGGCTTGAGCCTGGTTCTGCAGATGGATGTGGTTGTCTGGCAGCCACTCTGGACTGTTAGTGGAAGAAGAGGAGGTGGAGGAAAGAGGGGCTTCGACTACCACTGGCAGAAGCGGCTGTCTTGGTGTTGGTGTTGGCTCATCATCTTCTTCATCCTCTTCCACCACGGGCTTCACCTCCTTCTCTTCTGGGCAGGTCTGTTTGCTGCTGGGTTTGTCCTCCTTCTGACTCTCTCTTTCTTTGACAGGACTGGCCTGTTCCTTCTCTGGAGAGGGCTGCTGTTTCTTCTCCTCCTTGTCCTCTTTTTTTCCCCAGTTAACATCCAGATCCCAGCCCTTCCCATGGTATTCCAAGAAGCTCTTGGTCCTTCTTCGAAAGGGCTGTGGCTGTGAGTTATCTTTCTCAAACTCTA
>VUQH01021978.1:9192-60190 GCA_015106775.1 Etroplus canarensis | reverse complement strand
TCTCAAACTCTAACCAGTCTGAAGTGGGATTATTGATGAGGTCATTGTGAATTTTGCCTTCTGTATTGGCCCTGCTGAGCTCCAGCTGCTGGCTCTCAGCTCGTCTCTGCATGTTGGCCCCATTTTTGGCCAGTTTGGGGTTTGTTGTATTAAACAGCGAAGAAGAGGAAGAAGAGGAGTAAAGGGCAGAGCTGGAGGAGGACTTGGTGGGGAGGCCCCTCCCCCTGGTTACAGGTTGGTTTTTAGATGACAAAGCCAAATTGTCACTTATCCCCAGGGCACTACGCACACTGGTCATTGTGTACCTCTGACGGCTCTTTGGCAAGGTGGCCGAACTTCCAGTTTCCATGGACTCCTTGATGACCTCTCGCCCAAGCAGCTGGTTGTATGATGAGCGAAGGCTAAGAGAGGTTGGCGGGGTGGTGGAGGACCCGCTACGATTTACCAGACCCACAGTGGAGGGAGAGGAGCCAGAGCGGGAGAGGGGAGGAGTTTTTACTGACATCATGGCTGAGTGGAAATACACTGCAGAGATAGAGCTGATGAGAGAAGAGATGTACTGTTAGTAGTAATGTGACACTGTACAACCTGATCTGCAGTTTTGTACCAAATCATTATACCAATAAGCAGGGATATGATAGAATCATCAGTACCTCTGATGTAAATCCAATAGTTCAAAAACTACTATTTGCAGGATTTTGAATTGTAGTCATAGTTCTCCATGAGATCTGGACATGGTTAGATTTTCAACCATTTTTAAAATATAGATTTGCCAAAAGATGGTGTTATCTGCAAAAACGTTTTACTTTTTCAAGCCATATCTTTGTGACTGTTTGTCTGATCAGCACAAAACACAAACCAAATGGACTGTGGGATCATACACGTTCATAGTGACATCATGTTGTGACTGCCACGATTGCTGTCTGCTGGTGCCACTGCTGAACTCTGTAAAAATAAAAAGTCCACATTTTTAGCCGGATCTCTGTGAATATTTTTTTGATCTGCATGAAACAAAAACCAAATTTATCATGGGATTGTATACTTTCATCATGCCAGCACCACCACCACTACAAAACTTCTGTGCATGCGTGATAATACAAAAAAACATTTGATGCAGGATTTTGAATTTTGGCAATATGGATTGGCCAAAAGGTGGCGTTGCTTGTGACATTTTTAAATTTTTAGCCATATCCTTAACTATTCGTCCAGTCTGTACAAAACAAAAAACACAGTGATCGTGTGATCATTTGCTTTCACGGTGACACCATGTCATGTCTGCTGCCACTGTTGTCTGCTGTTGCCATGGCTGAAATCTCTTTAAAAAATAATTCATGGATATTATGGAATTAACTTTGCTGCTTCATATGTTGCTCTAAATCATCTAATTTGCATTTTTTAAAAAAGGAAAAATATCATGGCATCTAGCTGCACATCATATCAAGTAGGGTTGGGTCAGGTCAAGATTCAAGAAGATATTGAGGCTTTTTAGTGGTCGCACAGCAACCAAGAGAAGCTAGTTTCATGTTATATATATTAAATTTACAAATATGGCTTAAACATTGAACTTTCACAATAGCATTGTTTCATTTGCTTTCTGCTGTATTTTTGCTCTTGCCAAATGAAGCACTTTTGAGACATGTGTATGTACCCTATAAATGAAACGTGTTGCATAAATAAAGATGAGAGTTTAATAGGTCAGGTGATATACTGACTGTTATTAAGTTCTTAACATAAACACACACAGTATAAACTCATATTTATTAAATCCCTCTGAAAAATGTACATTTATCAAGCAGGCTTGACGGCTTATCAGTCACTCATTTTTCTTTTCCAGTGCTATTTTTTTACAGTTGGAAGCATATTTTACACTCACTTACTGTACAACTGGCTATTGTTTAGTCACTGGGTTAGTATATTTTTAAAATCTTTGCTTTTCTGAACTCTCTGCTTGTATTGTAGCATTAGCAAGCTGTCACATTTAGTACTGTGCCGCTCATTAGCATTTCTTCAATCTTACAACTTTACATAAAGCCAATAAACCATCTCTCTGGCTGAGAAGTGGTGTAGATTACTTTTCCAGCCTCACGCCCCTTTTACACATAAGGTGTTACTGTTGAAGTGTTAAAAAACACTGCATCAAAGTCATGTAGCTGGAATGCATTTGTATGATATCAGGAGTGAGTCAGACCCTCAATGTATTCAACCAGGACTGACATTCAAAGCCAGAGCTGAGCAGTAAGCTGGTCTGTGGGGAGGAGAAGTGCCAGCCAACTCCTGCTAACTAACTAGCTGCATCTCTTTTATCTCTGGGTGCATCGGCTTTGTGATGCAGAATATAGACAGATGGATAGAAACAAAGACAGCAGCAGAAAATCATTCTGATCTTAAGATGTGACACATGTATAGGTTGCTCCAATATCAAGTCTGTTTTTATATAATTTAATCAGGCTATAACCCTGTGGAAAACTGATGAACAGCTAGTAGAGGCAGGAAAACATGCCCAGGCACGCAAGCATAATGTATAAACATCCTTTCACCCTCTCATAAGCACACACATCCAAAACAATGCTGGAGTCATCACCGGCGCCTTTTCTCAAAAACACGGAAAAGTCAAACACAGCAGATTTCAAAGCCTGACAACATCTTGGAAAAGACATAGGCGGTAATTTAAAGTGAGCAGAAACCCTGGACAGTGCACTTTGCTCATGCGGGGCCTCTATCTGCCCTCCTCTCTCTTGGTTGTTGTTGGCCCCTCTGTAGCTGAGCCGCACAACAACCTGTTTGTGCTGAATCTGCACTCCTCTTTTCACGCCTGTGACTCAGACACAAACACAGTGTCAACAGGTACAAACCACCTGCACTGAACTCTCCCGTCTCAAGCAATAAAGCATCTCTCTGCTGTCATGCAAATGCATCCTAAATACTGTCGTCTGTAAGTTCACATACATTTTGTGAGGTGTTAATGCATTTGCACACAACTAAAGTGTGACATTTCAAAGCCTTTTACCAGATGGCAGGAATATGCCGTGAACTACTAAATCTGAAGATCACAGCAAATATGTTGAATGACTCAGAATGAATTACACATCCTAACACAGCCCCAACCCTATTGTCCCTTTCTCCCATATTTGCATCATATCTGAGCTGCATACAAACGCGATCATCTTAGAGGCAACGACCTTTCCTTTTCTCTTTCCTCCACAATGATGCAGCCAGATCTCTGTCACTGAAGCAAAGCTGGGCAAAGAGAATATGTGAAGGCAGCGTGGAAGAGAAGGACGGTAATAAGAGGGAGGAAGTGAGGAGAATGACACAGCACTTTGCAGGACAGTGGGGCACAGTCAGCACACTGAAATAGTTAAACTGTTGTCCTCAATAAGTCTGTTGTGCTATGTAACAGCAGAGGTCATTCATGAGGTACACAAGATGTTAGCAGTTGGCCAACAACATGTATCCTTGTAAATAAAAACTGTCTCGGTTTAGTTTTTTAATTCTGTTGTTATTTTGGGGGAGGTGCTGCATCATCTCGTAATGATGCAAATATGAATATGACACTAAGTCTGTGAGAAAACAACCAGGCTTACCTGCAGGAAAGAAACATGACTAAAAATAAAAACTTACTGACAGAAAAAAACACAGTGTTCCCACACTATTTTTGGAGATAAGTGTTAAAACTGTTCCAGCTGTCTGTATTGTCTGCTCATCTTGCTGCCTGTTCGGGGATGATATAAAAATATTTTCCCCTAGAGCTCACCCAAAAATTAAGATAACCAAGAAGCTGATCATCAAATCACTTCTAAATATTGAAACCTTCCCTGATCCACTTGTTATGATTGGCCTCTTTCCTCAGCACAGAAAGAAGTGCAACAGATGAAAGCTCAAGCAGAGAGGGGGGATGAACTTGAAAAAGTCGATGATGTCATGGGTGGAGTATTCTAGCCCCTCGTTTCTTGCTGCCTGCTTTAAACTCCCTCACTGACAAATCAGAAACAGCCCAGCTTTAAATCTACCGACATGCAGAGGATGCATCACTGGAACTGTCATTACTGCGGAAGCTAATTTGTCAGTATGTGGCCAGACGCAGTGAATCTTCAACATCCAGCCCCCCCCCCAACCCACCTCTCGCTCTCTCTCCAGCCCCATCACCACCACCGCCGCACTGGGAGGGGAGCGCATCCCATCGAGAGCATCTATTTACATCCACTCACCGCTTCGGTCAGCCTCCGGGGCTCCTGCGCCTCCCTTTCCCCCCGACGACACACACGCAGCAGTGAGCAGGGCCGAGGACAGCGGCCGCTTTTAAACTGCCAGTCCCGCCTGTAGCTGCAGCCGGCCGCCCGTATTAGATCGCATCACATCATAAGCCCTCCCAGCCCGGTTCCGTGCTCGCAGGCGGCCAAGCTGCGCTTTCGCTCTGCGCCAGATGATCCCGGAGTGGCGTGGCGCTGTGGAGCTCGCACCGCGTCGGCCAATCAGAGCCGAGAACGCAGGACGCTCCCGTGCGCGGAGGAGAACGCGCAATCAATACACCGGTGTTATCTTGCGACTCAGGTAATGGAATCACACATCATAGGACTCTTACGTCATGCAGAAGTCTGAAGACACGTGACTGGTTTATGGCGCTACACCTGTCTCTGCAATAAAGAGCCAGTTCCACTTCTTATAAATACTGTAACTTATGATGAAAAATACAACTACTTGCAACTTTAATATATTTTTTTATGTTGAGTGAGTTTTATAATTATGCAAAAAGAAACCAAACTTTTAGGATTATAACATTTATTATTTCAAACGTGCGTTTTACAGCATAACATCCACCTCACAGTGCATTGTAATTCCTTTTGGCATGGCTTGTTAACAGGCTGGCTGATCACACATTATGCAGTAATTACCATTCTGTCATTCTTTCACAGCGACAAACAGCACTGAAGTGTTTAATCTAACATTTTAATTCTATCTGTTAAGGTTACAAATGACACCAATGTAAAACACTTTTGTCATTTTACATAGGTGAAACCCTTGCATTATTCTCTGCAGGAGACAAAATATAGAATACTTCTCTTTACATGATTAAATCCACATTATTTAGGAAGGAAACGAGTAACCACCTAAGATTTTCAAATCCACCCAAAAGGCACATAGATAAATTTTCCCCACATACAGGAGAACTTTTATAACGGAGGAGCCTATAAGGAAAAAACTGTAGTGTACACAAATAAAACACAAGCTTATTCTCTTACTCTACACATAATAAGTTGTTCTCAACAACTCTTTCAGACATTAAAAAATATCAACAACTCACAGCTGACAATTAAAATTAAAACAAATGAAATATAACAGCACATTACTCAATTTCAGACCTCATACAACTCTCATACCTTGACCTTTCAACTCTAGTGAAAACTCATTCACACTCTGAAATGTATCCCTCAGTCTGGCATTTGCTGGCTCTTGATATTATCCTATCCCTACGGTCCACTGGCAGGTTCTTCTCTCTGTGTTCAAGGGATGGAGATGGAGAGGCATGGAGGACAATGATTGGGAGACACAGAGGTTCCCAGTGCTCCAGGAATGAGGCAGGAGAGAGAGAGTGGCAGGTTGGCTGGAGGAGAGCGGGACACAACTGGCCAGAGAGGAAACTGTCTTTGAGAAACATGGAGCTGAACGGATGGAGCGCAACACTGATTCTTCTGCTAGAGGGAGAATGAATAGAGAAAAGTATCAGCAGTGATGTTTGGCTAATTAAAATTCTATGACATACAGTACAGTATGGTCACTAACGAAACACACAAATGCACATCTTACTAACAGGGCATGTGTACTTATTCTTACTGTATGTGTCATTAGGAGGCCTCAGTAAACTCTTAGCTTGCTTGTTGCCTGCTCGAGCAGCTTGTCTGTAGAACTCAGTAGCTGTCCTCAAGTTCTGTTGCACAACAAAGCCGCTCTCATAACAGTTACCCAAGAAAAGCAGGGCAGTGTCATCCTGAGAACAAAAAGAAAAATTCAAATCAAATAATTAAACCTTCAAGGAAAAACTTTAAATGCACAAGAACTTATCAACAGTAGCTTCTAATATACTTTACTACAGCTGCAAAATTTCTAAATAAACACGTTTTAATGATCAAAAAGCAGAAGGATGTTTTCCTAAAGCCCCTGTGACACCATGACAATTTAACAAGTTTATGCCAAAGCATTCGAATTCCCTTAAAACGCTAGAACGATGATGTTAAATGGACGTATACATAACATATATGCTAGCATACTGCTGGCATTCACATCTTGAAACCTATTTACACCACTCTCCTTAAACGCACCATATAAGCAATTAGGCAGCTGTGTGGGAAACATGTTCAGGTCCACTGGATCAGGTCAAATACATCTACAAACCGCAATATGCATTGCAGGTATGTCTGATATATGTTAAAAACATGTTACTCATAGTTATTAATATGTTTTGGGTACCTCCACTGAGTCTCCGTTTGCATTAAGTACCTGCAACATATGGTCCTCGTATGCGATACATAAGAGCCATACATGGGCAAGCAGTGGATGTTTTGTGCATGCTCAAAACTTTCCCGCAACCTCGCCATAATTATGCGTGCTCTTAACACATACAAAACTTCCCTACAGTAGAACGTACTTGAAGTACTTGCAGTTTTTTCCTACGCCGGCATACGCTTGTTAAATCGTCCGGGTGTGACAGGGGCTTAAAGCAGCATTATTTACACTGAGAAGGGAGGTGATCTGTGAGCCACTGATAAAAGTCTAGAAACATCTAGAGGAGCACTCACACCACTCTCTGCTGCCATCTTCAGGTACTGGATGGCCTTACAACCATATCTCACTGTATCCCGGGCACAGACAGAAGCCAGGTAGAGCTGAGCCTATAGAGCAGATATGGAAAGCTGTTTTAATTAAGCAAGAGGAACACCAATGTCAGCAAATAACTGCTACACACTAATAACAGCAAATGAGCTTGAATAAGTCCTTGAACTTAAATCCAGAAGTTTAAGGACCAGTTTTACTCCTAATAAGAAAAAAGCCATGTTTCTCTGTTTTTTTTTATATCTGCATTTTCAAATTTAACTCTAGACAATTATGCACAATGTTGTCTGCTAACATCATATAGTTAAAAGAGAAAAATGTCAGACAGAATAAAAATAAACAAACAGTAATATGGTAATATAGTTTGTGGTTAGACTGAATACTTTCAGTCAATCCTCTTTAAGCAAACAATGTAAAATGTCTATTTTAGCTTTTATTTTCAAAGAATAAAAAAAAAATTTCTGTTTCCAGGCATTAACTCCAGTGACTTCAGAAGTGCACCACTTTTACAAACAAAATCTACAATAGACTACTCTACTACTGTGTACCATACAGCATAAACACCACCCTGAAAACAACTACTAGACTGAGTTGGTTTTTAAATGACTCAGATGAGGTACATCATATTATCTCACAACAAGGTAAGAATAATGTGATAAAGCACTGCTGCTTAAAGCATTGTTACAGAGCACTCATACGTATCAGTGCTGGAGTTGCAATGGTATTCTCTGAGAAAATTATGTCACGATTTGTACCTTGGTCAGCCCAGCTGCAGCAGCTTGTTCCAGTAAGTCCATGGCTGTGTTTAATTCCTCTGAACTCTGGTGCCCTCTTCTGGTTAGGACCAGCTTTGCATAGTGGTACTGAGCTAGTTTGTGGCCACTGACCGCTGCCTGCCTATAATAATACAGAGCCTTGGGGGGAAATCAGAAAACATATCAAAATAATGCAATTAGAAATTAAATACAACAAAAAGCTAATTTTGTGTATTTGTGTGGTTTGCAAAAGCAATACTGTTTGCTACAACACTGATGGTTCTGACTGAAACTTTTCAAATGGAAGAAAGGATTGCACAAAGATGTAAAATACATGTGACATCTCTTTATGGCTCAGATGCATATTCTCAAAAACCTTACAGCTAATTTTACTCTCTAAGGAGGGAAAGAAAGCATTTTTACACCTTTGTAAATTACATAAAAACTTTTTTAATAGCTATGATGTAACTAAATTTAGTGTTTTCATGACTCGCAGATCCACTGTGAGTGGGGGCTCACCTTCTGCTTGTTTTTGTTGACTCCTCTGCCTTTCTCGTAGCACACACCTGTGTTAAACTGGGCTTTGCTGTAGCCCTGCTGAGCTGCAGCTAGAAAACAGATGAAAGCTTCCTTGTAGTTTTCACTCTTGGCACTTTCTAGACCTGTTGTATGCAATGAGATAAAAATATAGGCTATGAACAGCAAAAAATACAAACTGAAAGAAAAAACCATGCTGAAGATATTTGGTTTGACCCAAATAGCAGTACAAATGTGCGAAGTTTATTTGGTGTGTTAGGTAATCATTACCAATTATGTTGAGGATAACAGGAATGCTGATGTCTCCCACATGTCTGAGGTTAAGTGCTGCTGCTGTCAGCCTCTCTTCAGACAATATGTCCTGGAAAAATTATAAATAAAAACAAAATAATAAAGAGTCCTTTGAAAGTATAGAAAAAATGTTTACACAATGAGTGAGGAAGACTTGCACCTCATCACTGGCATCTGTTTTTTCTGCACTGTTTTCATTGGCGTCATTCTGCAGAGGACAGGATGATGAAAGAAGTCCTTCCTCTTTAAGTTAGAGAAGAAATAGCTATTAATATTCCACTCCAAAAAGATGTCAGTAAAATGTGTGCAAAACAATACTTTTAAACAATCTTTAAACTATGACTAGCACAGAACCAACCGGGTGTAAATAAATCCTGGATCAGGTGTTCCCCCTGATGGTCAGAGATGGATATCACATGGTCCTGGGTACTACTGCTGTGAGAACTATTTGTGCTACTGCTGCTGCTTTGAGCTTGGGACTGATCTTGGTTTTGTCTCTCTAGCACCCCCTGCAGACACAGCACATTTCTTCGTCTGGGCAGGACATCATGCCTAGATACTACAGAAGGCAAAAAGAAAGAACAGGATTTCTGTCAGGATTGTGCTCACACAAGATAAGGAAAGATGGGTTTATTGGTGGAGATGCTTCAATGCCCACTGTATAAAACTATTTGGCTAATGAATTTGCCCCTGTAAACCTCTATGTTTTAAATGCACAGCTACAATAACGCCGAAAAACTCACAGATCTCTAGCAGGACGCGGTAGCCGCACTTCTTCAGAGTAAAGGGTGCTGACAGGGCTCCGGGGGTTGGACTGGGCTCAGTGCCTGAGGAGAACTGGGAGTGGATCCTCCTGCAGATCTGCATGAACAGAACTGCCACTGCACCCTGTGGAGAAATATCAGAGGAACATCTCACATGTGAGTTGTGCACCCTCGCCAGGAGTGGCCAACCAAACAAAACAGGGCCAAAGGCCTCATGTTTTAATTTCAGCTATAACACGACGCACTGATGCCCGCTCCTTTAAGTAGAGGTCAAGAACTCGTCAGTCTGCATTTATAAAACACAAAAACATTCAGAGACATCAGAGTAAGAGTAATAAGTTTGATCTTTTGGATTCATATTTCTACTTAAAATGCAACAGCAAAAGACATACCCATCCCACAGCATCCAGGGTTGAGTAACGTGGAAACTCAGCATACTGGGACTGAAAGGTCCTCTGCTCCTTCCTTCTCTCTCCCTCCCCCTCTTCCTGTGATCTACAAGAAAGATAGCACAGAAAGTTATATTTACTTCAGTTTGCAGTTTGCTGTATTAAGGCTTTACAATAATTCTCTGTTTAAGGCAAATTACTTTGTTTCTGTTCTGCTAAACTGCACTGTCCATACACACACAGTAAATGCTGCTGGATGATGCAATCGGCTGAAAGGGAGGCAGCAAGGACAAACAGGTTCAAAGTGAGGGTAAAACAACAGGCAAGGGCAGAAATTAGGGTAGTCTTTGAGGTTTTACCAAATTTCAAAGCTTTCTTTTCATCACCTGATGATATGGTCTGCATTTTGAGGGCAATGGAATTTGGACATCAAAGTAAGACGCTCAAAGCTACAGTTCTATCTTCTTATGTTCTAGCCTTCTGTTGTCAGACCTGACCCGAAGTTGGAACCAAGAAGGTGAGCAGGCCTACCTGCTATCAGAAGGGAGTCGAGCGGTGGAGAGGACAGCTGAGCTACTGATGACCTCGTCCTCCACATGGTGGTTCTGGGGCAGTCGCAGGGCATTGTTGCCATGACATCGATGCAGAACTGAGCATAAACAGCAGAAGTTAGACCACATGTTCATTATTCAGATTTCACAGACAGACAGGCGATAGATACTCTGTAAGTTACTAAGCACAGGGAAGAAAACAGCTCAGGCTGTTATTAAATTTAACTAGTTCAGTTGTTCATCTGCACTGAGAGCCAGACTATTTAATCCCTAATAGATAAATCTGTGCATTCTACACTGCAGACATATTGTATTTTTGCAGGGGCAGCTGGCCAGGTGTGCACTGCAGCAATAACGCATTTCTAAAAAATCAAAAAACGCTGCAAGTGGGGTTGCCTGCAGTAATTATTCTTAAACCTTACTGATGATTTAGAACCAACACTCAACAATCAATGACATGAACAGTGGACAGTGAAAACGGCAAATGGGAAAATCATGCGTTTGAATGGCAGGCAGCGTGTACGGCCGGTGTTTCCTTTCAGGTAAAGTTGTACATATGAACCTCAGACACTGTAAGGTGCGTTTGCTGTACCACAGTCACAAACAGTAACACTGGCAGCAAGTCTGTAACAGGAGCCAACTTGGCTTTAAAGAAAATGAACCAGTCAGACTCCTGTTCGCCAGCTGTTAGCTAACCACAGCAGAAAGATAATGTAACTAATCAGTTTCTATCTTGGAGAACTCATAAAGTTGGTTATAGTAATGAATCTGTGTGCAGGAGCAGAGCGATGGGCGGTGTCGACATTTCTCTCACCTCTTCCAACAAAACCTTGGAGCCTCCACATGGTTACTCTTTTATCTTTTTTACAGCAACTTTAACTCCAGAGTTATCTCCGAACTGGCATTTTTAAGCTGATCCGAGCTCCGTCCGGCCCCATGTCTCTGATTCCTTCCAGCAGTTTTTAGCCGGTGGTAAATAAAATGTGTCACGAGTTATGCTGGAAAAAGATCCCCCGCCCCGGAAGTGAAGGCTCGGGGAGGTGTTGACGCAACCGAACAGTGCAACCGAGAAAAAGCAGTTAGCGTCCTCCTGCGGTGAATGAGGGCATTATGAGGGAAATTTATTTATTTTATTTTTAACACTGAATTTAGTAAATACAAAAGCAGCGTTTTTTTCATGACCTGGATCAGTCTCACAGTGTTTAAATCGCAGGAATGATGCACAGATATGCTGCTGTGAAAACTAAGAGTACCCCATGATACAGCAGCTTGTAGAACCAGCTTTAGCAGCAATAACTTGTCGTAATCATTTTCTGTATGATTTTATCAGTCTCTCACATAGTTGTGAAGGAATTTTTGTCCTCTCCTCTTTCCAACATTGCTTCAGTTTATTAAGGTTTGCGGGTATGCTTATGCACAGGTCTCACCACAGCTTTTTGATCTGGTTGACATCTGGACTTTGACTGGGCCGTTGCAACATCTTTATTCTTTTGGTTCAGTCATTCTCTTGTAGCTTTGCTGGTGTGGTTGGGATAATTGTCCAGTTGCATGACCTAATTTCAGCCAAACTCTGACTGTCAGACAGACGCTTTCGGATTTGACTCGAGTCCTTTGGTATAAAGAGGAGTTCACAGTCAGCTCAATGACTGCAAGGTGCAAAACAAGCCAAAATCCATCCTCTGTTCTTGACAGTTAGTATGAAGGGTTTCTGCTGATATGCTGTGTTTGGCTTTTGTCAGTTGTGGTGCTTTGCATTTCGGCCAGACAACTATACTTTGGTCTAGTCTGTCGAAAGGACATTGTTCCAGAAGTCTTGTGTTTTTTTAAGCTGCAACTTTGCATTCTAAGCTGTGCTGTGTTCTTTTTAGAGAGAAGAAGATTTCTTCTGATATCCTTTCCATACTTGCTGTACTGTCATATTGTACTGTCATGAATTTTAAAATTAACATACTAACCCCAACCCTATAGAATCTGAGATGTAGCTCTTGGGCTTTTTTTTTACAGTTTCTCTGCTCATTGCATGGTCTGACCTTGGGGTGAATTTGCTGCTGAATCCACTCCTGGGAAGATTGCAGTATTGTGTTGACAAATACCTGAATGATACAGACCATCAAACTGCCAAAAGTCTGCTTTCATAGAGATAGTCACTATAGAGGTGGTTACTCAGCATAAGAATGTATTCAGTGTTTTACAGGACTGTATAAGAAACCCACATCACCCCAAGTTGTCAGGGTTACTGCGTTGATAATCTTCCCCTAATTTGGATATGGCTTTCTGAGCAAAGTTATTTTTAACCTTACATTTCAGTGGTAACGGGACTTTTAACTAAAACAATTATCTCTGCAGTATCACACTGGAAAAATAGTTATATTTCAAATTAGTCAATCTGTATTCCACTGCAACAAACTGCTTTGATTTTAAATATAGGGCCACATGTAGTGATACTGACTGAATAAGTTGAATGCATGTAAAATTGTCCATACTTGGCAATTTATTAGTTTAATGTTGCAGCAGTGCTAGAAAATAATTTTAAAAATCATTAAAGTTTTACAAATTCTGCTCATGAGGAAAACAAAAATTGAATTTTAAATGAAGTCTCTATATAACTGATGGTGTCTGATTAAGAATTCACTACACTTGGGGGCTTTTTGCATCTTTAGCACTTCTCTCACGCACAATTCTCTGAGGATGCATCAGTACTTGTAAGACTCAGTTAAGGTTTCCAAGGATCAGAGTACCAGCTTGATAAGGTGGTCTTATAAATAAGAAGAATAGGATGCTACTGGCCTGAATCATTCATGAATTGAGGGGCTGATCTAGCCAGCCACCCAGAGCTTGTGGTCATCAGTCACTCTGCAAGAAGAGTTTGGCTTTCTCTACCCCACTTGTTGATGATACAGTGATGCACACCCTTTACTGGAACTTTACTGGAAACGCACACCCTTCCCATCAGACTAAACAGGGGGTGGGAGGGAGGAGAACTCTTGTAAAGTCAGATTAAACTTGGAATAACTTACTCCCTGACCAGTTGCCATGGTGACACAGTCATCATGTCTTTCATTTATGATCCTCCTCGGGCAAATAAGTCTAGCCTGCAGTAGTCTGTCATGTTAGCAAGATTCTGCATTGCCAATAATTTTCGCCGCTTCGCCTGGGGCCAGATTTGTCTAGGCAATATGGAAAACATCGGGCTGAGCTGGAAGCACGGTCCCACAAGACCTGACTAACTGAGCAGTTTGTTTTTACTCATAATACACTTGAGTTCTCAAATTTGAGAAGTTTAAGGTCGGGAGGAGACTTAATAAATGCTAAGCAATTTCTGAAATCACATTTGATCTTTTTTTGGTACATGCAGTTTATGCCTGGTGGGCTAGCTGAATGTTCCACTGCAGTAATCAGATAGCTATATTTACTTCACAGATTCATGTTTCACTTTGGCAAAAAAGAACAAAATAATCTAAAAGGAAAATATATGAAGAAGGCTCAGTGGCTAAAGCTTGCGTTTCACTATAGCCTCAAAGGTCATATTCAGGCACTGAATCTCTGTGTTTGAATGTCCTTTTTAGTTTTCCCCTTAAATTATAGTTTAAATTTTTTGCATAATTGTGTTTTTTGATTCTTGCTTTAATTTCTTTATTTTTCTAGCATCCCCAGTGTTCCTTTGTTTTATGTTCAGTGTTGAACATAAAACAAAGTTGTTGCTTGACTTTCCTGCTGACAGTTCTCAGCCACTCTCTGCCTGTCATTATTGGTTTGTTTCCAAAGTGTGGTGCCAGCTCTCCGCTATTCCCAGTTTTTGCCCTGTGTCTTAGACCAGCCACTTTTAGTTTTTCACCAGTGTTTGGCTCATAGTTATTCCTGTGCCTTTTCGCCAGTCCTCTTTAGTTTTTTAAATTTTTGTTTAATGACTTAACTGCAGTTCAGCTGTGTGTTTCTGTTCAGCCACCTTTTGTCCAGCATATGCTGGACAAAAGGTATAGTTCCTTCTGCTTTGTAATAAAAGAGGATCTGTTTGCAACCTGCTTTGTTGTGTCTGCGCCTGAGTCTTTTAAATAGAAATATGTCAAGTGTGAGTTATCTTGTCTCTGTTTCCTGTTGGTGTCACAAAATGGCTCAAAGACAAAGAGAGGGTCTTTTACTTAAATAAAAGTTCATTTATTAAACATATGCAAACAAATCACCATCACTTAACAGGGTTGATGCCAAACAGAATTGAGGACAGAGACTGAGTCATTCTTCTGGGCCATGTTTTTATGGCCTGTAAGGCCCAGGTGATCTGCATGAGCTGACAACGCTCCAATGTTGGCTAGTTGTCAGTGAAAGTAGGATGGGACTTCCTTGGAGACAGCAGGAGGGGAGTCATGGTTGGATTGTTTTTTTTTTTCATTTTCTGTTTTTCTTTGAAAGTTAGTTATCTCCTGTGTCTTGCAAAATTTTTGACACCCCAGCCCCACTGTCTTGATTGTCTGTGCCTGTGTCTTGTTTCCCCCCAGCTTTGTCCACTTCCCTAATTACCCTTTATGGAAAAATAGTTCTCTCCTTCCCTGTGTTCTTTATTTTAGTGTCTGGGTAACTTATTCTATGTGTTCCTTGGTCTGCTTCTTCCTTGCATGTTGTTGGATTTCTTTCAGCGGCAGACCTGAGCATCATCTGCATAACAATGAAATATGATGACATGTTTTTTAAAGAGTGAACCCAACAGAAGTATGTAAAGCCAAAAAAAGAAGAACTGGGGGCCTGATTGACCCCACATAGAAGAGGAATTTTTGAAAAGGTTACATCACCCAGCCTAACTGGATTTAAACCACTGCAGAGCTGTTCCATTGATACCAACAACATCTTCCAGTTGAGAGATAAGGGCACCATGATATATGATATCAAAGGCAGCACTGAGGTTTAAAAGTACTAAAATGACAGAATCCTCTGACTCAGTAATGAATAAAAGGTCATTTTAAATGTTTAAAAATGCAGTCTCAATGTTGTGATGTACTTTAAAACCAGACTGAAATATATCCGTTTCTATAAAAAGGACTGAATCTGAAGGAAGACAGCTTTCTCCAGCACCTTGGAAATAAAAGGCTGTGCAGAAATTGGTCTGAAGTTGGATAAAACCGTTGCGTCCAGGTTTTGCATTTTAAGAGTAGGCTCCACCACAGCATGCTTAAATTCAGCAGGAACAGACCCAGATAGAAGCCCGCTATTAATAATGGACAACACAGTCATCCCCACAGTATCAAAAACATCCTTCGATAGGCGAGAGGGAATGATGTCCAGGGGGCATTTCATGGGCTTTATCTGGCTAACTCCTTGAGCCAACAATGAAAAGGACACAGGCTTGAAGTGGTCAAACACAGCAGAGCATGGTATGTGAGCAGAGGGGTTACTGGCAGGAGGAATGATGTGTGACCTGACCAGACAAAACAGCAGCTGAAATAACAGTTAACATTCACTTAACAATTAATGGGATAGAAAAAGAATGCAAGACTATAAAAAGACACACGAGACCATGATAACAAATTTCAGCTTTCTTTCATCCTTTTTGTATTTACTTGGCAAGTTGCATTCAACAAAATGTTTTTCCTTTATGTGTTAAATGCCAAGCCTGTAACCTGCACACATATTTTATTTTTAAATTATCAAAATTTCAGCTGACATCCTAGCATTGCTAAGGCACCACACATAAACACAGTCTTTGCCTCACATTGAGTTTGTTGTGATCTGGTAACTCTAGTTTTATCCATCTGTAAAATGCATTACATTAGCTTTTCCTTAAAAGGAAAAAACTTGTAAAATATATAAAACATAGAAAAATTTTGTATAAAACTAGCTCCCCATGGTTGTTATGTGAGCACTAAAGGTATAGCCCCGAAAAGCCTTAATTTCTTCATGAATGCTGACCTGACCTGACCCCACGTGATTTGGTGTACAGCTAGATGTCATGGTAATTTTTTTCTTTATTTTTAATATAAATTGGATGACTAAGAACCAATGTATGAAACAGCAAAATTAATTCCATAATATTCTTGAAAATTATTTCTGATTTCAGCCATGGCAACAGCAGGCAGCAGTGGCAGAAGACATGACATAGTGTCACATTGAAAGTATATATGATCTCAAGATCCATTTAGTTTTTGTTTGGTGCTGATCAGATGTATAGTCACAGAGATATGCTTAAAAATATAAAAATGATACAGAAAACACTGCCTGGTGGCCAATCTGTATTTTCAAAATTGCTGAAAGTTCCAGATCTCATGGAGGTCTATCACTGTGACCAAGTTCAAAATCCTGTGTCAAATAGTTTTTTGTTGTGTTCTGTTGTGATGACATGAAGGATTTGCGGCAGTGGTGGCATTCTGATAATTCAAGCATATCCCTGCTTTTCAGGGAAATAAATAGACTAAGATTACAAACATGTTGCAGTGTTGAAAGTAAACTCAGTAACCAGTATAATCGGTATAGTTGGTGTTCCTTGTTATATTTCAGATATCATTCAGTTTTTGTTGAAGTGTTTCACCAGAAATACATTTTCATAAATTCTTTTTACAGATGGTTTGATTTAAATAACATATTGGAACAAATTTTAAAAAATGGAGAACTATTTAACTTTTGTTATTTTTGATGTACTTTCCTTCTTTTCTTTTTTCTTTACCATTACCCTTTGAAGGGGCCCCAGGTCCTAAATTGCAAGCCAATGGTATAAAAACATAGAGAAGTTAGTTACAAATCAACCAGCTGGAACATTAAAATTATATTACTGGCACTAACAACCCAATAATAAGTATTTTAATATTTTAAATACAGTATTTTTTCATTTTTTTTGGGACGTACAGATAGCAGGACTTCTTCCAACACAGAAAAGTATTTCTTCCCAAGTTTTGTTGAAGGCTTTAGTCACTGCTGCAGTACACCCCTCTGATCGCCTTCACCCCGACCTCTGGAATCTGAAGTCCTCTGTGTCTCATTTAGAGGAAGGGGAGGGAGGGCAGACATGATCTGAGGTGCAGCGGATGGCTGGATGACCTGCTTATTTTGTTAGCTGTGTGTGCTGATGTGAAGCTGGTGTCAGAATGTGTGTGTTTGTCTGTATGTGGGAGATTTGTATCTTGACTTATCATGGTCCTTGACTATCAATCCAGATAATCTATGGACGCTGAACTGAGGATTACTG
Source organism: Etroplus canarensis (assembly GCA_015106775.1). Lineage (NCBI taxonomy): Eukaryota > Metazoa > Chordata > Actinopteri > Cichliformes > Cichlidae > Etroplus > Etroplus canarensis. Next base: position 42,907 of record VUQH01021978.1, on the reverse strand, counting down.
AGGATTTGTTCAGAGAAAAGTGAGCCTTACTTGAGTTGTATTGTCTTAGCCTTTCTGAAGTCCCTGCAATAGAGAAGACATTGCCTGTGTAGTGTAAAGGAGTGACTCTTATCCATCTATGCAGAGAAAGCCATAGCAGCAAATCCTTGAAGACAGAAACAGCTTGAAAGGACAGAGAAAGAGTTAGATTTGTGTACCAAATTAAGTGAAGGGGGCGGAGGATTTAAAAAAAAGGCACAGGGGGTGTTTCTCACCCCCCTCTCCCCTTTTTCCCTCCCTGCTGGTCTCCTTGGTCACACACATGCACAGATACTACTCACATACACACAAACACACTGACAAGGGCTCAGACCTGCTATGGCCACCTCTACCACAGAAGAAAGCTCTCCTGTCCCTGCCATCGCAGCACCCCAGCAGCCTGACTTGGAAAACAGCCTAGAACCCAACTCAGCAGCAGCAGAGACTGAACTCAGAGAGACCCAGTGTTACAGAGAGGAAAAAGAGGATGAGGAACATGAAGAAGGCAGAGGAAGCTGTGCTTTGGAGCTGGAGAATGGAAAAGGACAGAGTTTGGACCCAGAGTGGGTGGAGGAGAGGTTCAGGATCGATAGAAAGAAGCTGGAAAGCATGTTGTATGGTGAGTAAAATGAAATAATCAATTTTTACATAAGTGTCAGTACCGTGTGCCTGAACTCAAGGGCATTTTTATCAGCTTTATTCTCACATTCTGCCCTACAAGCTGCATTTTCTGAAATTTCTTCTGTTTTGATGCCTACCACAACCTCCTTCTGTGCTCCTCATTGACCTTGTAATCTACCTGTGCACCTGTGAGGGCCTGCAGCTGGCTGTGCCTTTCTTGTCCCCATCAGTGACTGCCACCCACTAAACCTCCATTGCTGTATTATTGTGATTTATGATCTGCAATTGCTTATGCATTCACAAGTCCTTTTGGCTATTATCATTCCTGTCTGTGAAGCAGAGGTAACTCCCTCTGTTCGTTATAGCTGCTTGGCAGGTTTATGACAAAAGCCTCCCCTGTGTCACTGGAGAAACTCTTTCTGACAGTGTGCCACTACTGCAGTTAGAAGCTGATGTTTGCACTTAATTTGAAGTACTTCAGCTCTGATAACTGTGTGTTGGTTTAATGTATGTGCAGCTGGGACTTTGCTTTTGCTGCTGTTTGTGCAGCCTCAATCAGGTTGTAAATATCGCATCTCATCCCTTTAGGTAATAATCTGTCACACTACATTTAAGATGTCACACTGATTTTTTTTGTCATTATACATTTTCTCTTGGTTTTGCTGTTTCAGTTTTTTTGCTAAAGTGGGAGGTATTTGCATCAGCAAATGCCATTGATGTGATTAGTTGTCTCTGGGCTAATGTGTTGGCTGCCTTTCCTTAACCACCACCTTCTTGCTCCACCCCATACTGTTCTCTTCTCATTCCTCAGCTCTGTCGAGCGTAACCCATAGTGATGAGTGGGGGGGGTGAAGGCGTTCCTGGGGCACCCCCTGAACCCTGTAAATGTCACCATGGAGCAATGGCCTTTTAAAATTGTTTATGTTCCCAGCAACCTCTTGTTCTACTTGCTTGACAAATTTCAGCCAAGTCAACATTTAAATGTAGACTTTGTGCTCACATGCGTCATATTGAACACTTGTGCTGCTGACTATTACAACCTGACAAATCCCTCTCTAGGGTTTTATTTACTTTTATCTGCCCAATTTTACATATGCCTACTGTGTCTTTCAGGTCCAAAGCAGGAGGGTGCTGAGACAGGAGAAGAGTTTTTTGAAAGAGTAAGTGAAACTACACTCATTAAAATATTTTATTCATAAACCAAAAAATGAAACAAGTAACAACACTCAGCTGCTCTCCTTGATGAAAACCACCAACAGTATCATCACCTGCACTTAAAGCCTTCTGGTTAGATTTATCTTAGACCAGTGAAAACACCTCTGCTACAGTTTTATTACTTGTTACATGCCCTGCATCCAGTTATTACAGCTTTTATGGAGGTGATAATTGCATAGAGGGGGAAGTGGCTTTGTATTCTAAAATGGGACAGATCTGCTGTGTCTTTGAATGTGTGTTTTCTCATTGTGTGTCTTACAATTTGTCAGTGTGTATCTTTTGTGTTTATAGCCACAGCCGCTTCTTTGTTTCTCACTCTTTCCTATTGTCTGTGCTTCCACAGGTAATGAGAGAAACTAACACTCAGGTGAAATGGCCATCCAAGCTGAAGATAGGAGCAAAGTCAAAGAAAGGTGACACTTTTGTTGTTTCATCCACACCAAAACAGTGCACTTCGTTTTGTATTTTTCCCGCAACACAATTTTTGTCCCTGTGTCGACAGAGATTTATCATTTCCCATTTCCTGTGACATACTGAAATTCTTGTTTCCATCTAGATCCACATGTGAAGGTGGAAGGCAAGAAAGCTAATGCCATGGAAGCCAAAAGGAAGATACTGCAAGTGTTGGAAACCAGGGTGAGGACTCTGGCACTTTATATTCACAATATTTATATATATTTAAAATATTTACAATAACACAAAGATGAATGCAAGCGTTTTTTGTTTATTACATTATCCCAGAAAAGCTTTATGTCTTGCAAGAATGTATGAGGGCCAGGATTGAAATGAAATTGGCTCAAATGACCAGTGTTTCTAATAAACTAGGTAAACAAGGTGACTCTAAAAATGGATGTGGCCTATACAGAACACTCCCATGTGATTGGAAAAGGTGGTGGAAACATCAAAAAGGTGATGGAGGTCACATCCTGTCATATCCATTTTCCTGACTCCAACCGTCACAATGCTACTGGAGAGAAAAGCAACCAGGTAGGCAGCATTTTGAGTCCACTAACTGCTGCTATGACAGGAAACTGTAAACGAATTAATTTACTTATTTATTTTTATGTTAACAGGTCTCCATCGCAGGGTCCATAGAAGGAGTAGAAGAAGCCAGGAGGATGATAAGAGTGAGTTATCAATGTGTAATTTGAGCAGAGACTGCACAGAATAGATTTTTTTTGTCTCAACACTCAATATCTTCACTCCTGTCAGACGCAAAGATCAATAGAGTGATAAAGAGGATGGCTGACACAAAGAAGACAGGTATATCTGTCAAAGTACTGCCTGTCTGCTCTCTGTATTTCTTTGTCTCCCATCTCTTCATTCACACCTCCCTTCCCTGTCTTCTTCTCATCCCACCCTTTCCCTTCTTGTCCCAGGATCTCCAGCCACTATCCTTGACCTTTGACCTGCCAGTCAGTCTTGTGCCCCAGGCTCTGCCAGATCCAGGTTCACCACTTATCCAACAGGTGGTGCAGACTCTAGGGGTCAGTGTAAGCTTCCGGGCCGTGCCATCCCAGCCTCAAGCCCAGTCCCCTTTTTATGGAAGCTGCTGCACCATCTGGGGCCTGCAGGGCAACGCAGCTGCTGTCAAGGTTAGAAATAAACATTAAAGAGACTACTGGGAAATAATGTTTAAGTATCATGTCATGAATGTATATGCCTTCACCTCACAGAAGGCAACGTGTATCTTGATGGACCTCCTGCTGGGAGCAGAGGTCACAGGTGGGATAGTGAGCAGCCAGCTGGATGTCACCTCCCAGCAACACCTCTTCCTGTTGGGACAGAATGGTGCTCACTTCCTGAGCGTTATGCACCAGACTCAGACCCAGATCATCCTACCGGACCTCAGTGCTCCTCAGAGTCCTCCTTCACTGCTCATTCAGGGCAGCCCTGATGGAGTTTGCCTGGCTCGTCAGCAGCTCATGGTACAGTGGGGTTGTTTATTTTGTTTGTGCAGAAAGAACAATGCTGAGTAAAGTGTTTCTTTGCTTGTATTGGTCAGAACATACTTTTTGTGTCCTTAACAGATGATCAAAATATCTCTCTTTGGTACTGTTTTTGTTTTTAATAAACAATTTATTATTGTACATTCTGTGTGGTATTTGTGTACACAATAGGACTGTCTGCCTGTGTGTTTGATGTTTGACATGCGTGAAGATGGGGAGGCAGATCCCTATAAGCTGGCTCAGATGATGCAAAACCTTGGAGTCTTCATTAGCGTCAAGCCCAAAGTGAAACAGACCAGCAAGGTACATTATACTGTGTAGCTCCGATGCTTATTGTTTGAGCCACTAGCTAAAAAAGTAATTTGGTTGCTTTCTTGGCTATCTGTCCCATTTTTCAGTTTACTTTCATTCTAGGCTTACATGATAGAGTTTGACTGCTTATTTTATAGGCAAACTATTAATAAAAATGTGTACTAAAACATTTCTTGAATGTTCTCTCTGTTTTTGGATGTGAAGCTATTCTCCCCAGTTATTTTTTATTTTTTAAATACTGATGCAAACTCTGTAATGGTTTATAATTATCAGTCAGTGGTGGTTAAAGGCCTGGAAAGGAATATTTCCTGCCTCTATGAGGCCCGCCGTCTGCTCCTAGGGCTGGATTCCTGTGAGACTGTCAAGATAGATGAAATGACTTCTGACCCCAAGCTACCTGACAGTGGGCTGGCCAACTATTGGCTCAATATATTGCTCCAGCAGCTTTGTCTCTCTGAACAGGGTGAGCATTTACACATTGCACCTATGTGTATGACAGCAGCAATTCATTCTGTGGGACTGATGCTATTGTAGAAACTAGAATCTAAAATGAAAATTTCACTGAGTTTTCTGTTATTTGTTGTCTATATTTCAATCCAATGTAGTAATGATCCTTCACTCACTGGTATCATGTTGCTTCTTGCTGATCAGGCCCTGTGCTTGCTCGAGCTGCAGAGATGCCGAATGGTACAAAGTCCCGGCCCACACCTCCACCAGGCCTTGCCTCTCCCACAGAGGAGGGGAGGACAGGACTGAAGGGAACAGATGGTCGACCTCTGGAGAAGGTGTTTCACACTTAAGATTCAAAATAGCAAAAAAATAATTAAATAAATAAATAAAAGAATTAAAACCTCTCCATGAACCCAAATTAATTATCTTTTTCAGATCCTTGAAAACGAGGACCAGTTTAGCCAATTGGAACATGAGAGCTCTGAAGTTGTAGCTATGTCACCAACTGAGGTGTGTGATGCAGTGAATAACAGCGTCAGCAGGGTAGGAATGAATGGTCGGAGGGGTAGTCTTCAAAGTCCTGAAATTCCCAAGGTTTTCAGCCATGGCAGGCGTCATTCAACAGGGCAGGTGTTGTCGTACAGGTGAGCATTTACAAATACAGATTTTTTTTTGGTCCCATTGTAATACAGCAATTCTTTGATGACTTTCCATAATCTTAACCCTTTCATTCAAGAACTGTGCTGGCTGATATGCCACTGTAGCAACAAAACACATGATATTAAAGAAAATGGCTTTTGAATAGCTGTCCACTGTAGTGACCACCCTGCATGGAAGGGTTAAATGAACTGTTATTAAAATCTTAACAAAAACGAAGTCTGAACCCAAATTAAATGCTTGTGTTTTAAGTAGACACACATGTTTTCTTCAAATTGGAAAAAATGACTGTGAACATATTTTTGCCCCCCTGCAGCATGATTAATACAGGTACACACACTTGAATGTGCCAGATCTTTTAGGAATACTGCAAACACAGAATTGAAGTGGATAAATGAAAGAGATTTGATTTCATTAATATTTGTTATTTTAGGAGTCTCTTATTTTCTTTGTTTTTGTATTTTCTATTGTAAAAATACACCTTTAATGATGCAGCTTTTCATTTAATGCTGACTGTGTTTAAATTACATCATGACACTTTCTTTGAAATCCTTTTATAGAACTGCTGCCAGGTGAAGGGTAGAGTTAAGAAGCCCTCAAAAGTTGTGCACAGCCATCACAATTTCATTGAACCCAGCTTTATCATCTGTGTGTGTGTCTCCCGAATGTGCCAGATTGCTGAACGCAGAGACTGAGGGAGGGAGGAGTGAGTGGAGGAACAGCCTTAGGAGAGATGTGACTTTGGCTCAAAGTGTTCGCTTTGACTCATCCAAGGCTGAGGTGAGAAAAACAGGAGCTGCAGGTCTCTTCTTTGCCCTTTTCTTCACAAAGTTATGCACTGAATCTATGAAAGACATTTTGGTAATGGGTAATTCTCAGTTGACAGGTAATCAAATCAAACAGATGAGTGAATACTGGAAAAGACACGTTAGACTAAAAACACGAGGAACACTTCATTTGCCATGTTCTCTAAGCTATTGATTTGCACACTTGATTTCTGAGAGCTGAGTCCCTGTTTGTTTTCCTCCCCTCTTATTTTTTTTAAATCTTAAACTCTCAAAGGTTATGCAAAGAAGGATTAACAAGTTTGCTGCCACAGCAGCAGGGAAGTGTTATTTTATGCAAGTGTTTGTTCCTGTTGTAAATTAGGTGCCCACTGCCTATCTCTTAGTAACCAAAGGAAAAAAGAAAATCAATTTCATGCATTATTTACCTGCTCTATTTCCTGTTTGTGCTTTGTAGGATTATGACTATGAAAAGAAGAAACTGCTGGCAACCAGAGGTTAGTCCTCCTAAATGTTTACGATTTTCTTCTGTCTTACCGTGGTTTCAGAAAGGTTCTGCAGCAATGATTAGAGGACTGCTAAGCAAGCATTTAGTTTTTTATTGATCCAGAGTTGCTTCAGTTCAGATAGATATATTAAAATAGAGTTTGGGGAAATATATATTGTTGTTTTGCTCATCAGAACCTCCACTTTTATATAACCAAGCTATTGTTTTTGGAGCTGAACAGGAATTCAGGAAACAATACTTAACCAACAGATTAATTCACTTTGCTGTTAACAGTCACATGTATTGGTTATATCATTGCTGAAAAATATGTAATGTCAGTGGATTAAGCTAGATGAAGTAGGCTTTTTAGTTTATTCAAGTGTGCAGTAGAGGAAACACATTAATATCCTAAGTAGAAGCAGGAATTTGATAGAGGGGGCCCATTTCTGCACTACTCACTGCCAAGACAACTGATGGAGGGGACCTGTTTATGGGCTACACTGTGCCAAAGTTATAATAGAGTAGCACTGGCACTCCCACTTAATTCACAAGGGATGGATACACAATGCAGACAACACACACACATACATCCAGAAACAGTGTGTTTCTCTCTCATACACAAGCATGCATGGACACACACAGAGCAAACACTTCTTCATCCATCATGCAGAATGAGAGATACTGAAGAGATCTGCAGCCAAATGGTACCAAATTCCCTCAGTGTTCCTTTATGGGATTATGAATTAGCAGTTTGAATGGGCCATCTGCCTCACAGCCATTAAGACACCCATATGCCAGTATGTGAATGGGACATTTACTCCACAAATACACACATGCACTCCTGAATGAAAACCTACCAGTAATAATTCTGTTCATATCGCACTCTCTGTGGAGTACTGCTACAGTTTTTATCACACATTCACACATGGAAGAGACCCAGAGTCACCTGTTCGTCAATTGACTGTACATACCGTCTTAAGTCTTAGCAACTGCAGTTTTATTAAATATGCTACATGCTGGCAAGGAGTAGCACTTTTTGTGAAACATTATTAAATGTATGAACCCACCTTGTTCACTTCAGAGTACCAAAGAAGATGTGGAAAACCTATAAAACATTTTCTTGATGGACAGACTGTGGATATGAGTATTGCTGCTTGCTACAGAATGCATTTATGTGAATTTAAAGCTGTGTGGCTTTCTGAAAATGTTTTTTAAATTCAGATCTTTTGCCATAACAGTAATGCAGTCACTAGTTCTAAAGTCCTATCTAACCATGTAGCCTAGTAGATACATGTGAAATGCGTCAATCAAATTTTAAAGATAATAACACAGATAATAATGCTTATAATAATGTGAGCCCAAATGGCCAAAAATTCACTGGATATGAAGTCTGCATTTTTCTTACTTTGTGTTTATGTGCTAATGTCAGCTATGCAGAGAAAGCCTGTGGTCACAGAGGTTCGCACACCCACAGACACGTGGAGTGGCCTAGGCTTCTCTAAGTCTATGCCAGCTGAGGCTGTAAAGGAGCTCCGCAACATCAGCCGACGCAATTACAAACCCTACCTGAGCACCGGTAATAACCAGCAACAGGTACAAATGAGTCTTATGCTTACTTAATGCCTGGTCTGACAAACTGAAAAAAAAGGTCTTAGAGGTTAACTTTTTGTTCAGTTTGACTGTTCATTAAAAGTTTCTTCATAGTTGTGGAGTTTCAGATTTATAGTTATAGTTACTTTTGCTGAACTGAACTGGTTTGAAGCTTTTACTGCAGTGCAGTGAAACAAGCATCACTGTGGGTGTCTAACACAGCCTCATTTATTGGTATTACCCTCTAACAGTTTGAAGCATTTATCTCACTGTGTGGTAAGCACTGCCAATTTGTACGCTCAGTTACCTGGGGCCTGATACCATTGCTATGGTCAACATAGCCACTCCTTTGCAACCTGTTTACCTGAGCTGTTTCAGCTCATCTCCCCTGCTCTTTTAATGCCTTTTGAGTAGCTGCTCTCTGACTGCCCACTAGCCATTGATGCAGAAGCAGACTCACTTAGGATAATGAAAGCAAGAGGCATTTCTCCATTGAATTCAATTTTCCTCAGAGACCTAGGCAACTGGGAGGAAGCATTTGCTATGCCCACTGCATTGATGATTTTGAGTAAGAGACATTTACTGTCACAGATCAGTTCAATGTGGTAAATAAGCTGGTTTAGAAATGTGATAAATGGATTTTGCAAAATCTTTGGATCTAAAGACATTAGAAAATGTAAGACTACTCGCAGCCATTGTTTCATGATCTCTAAGACAGATAGAGAGGACAGATGAAAAGAGATGATGGCAAAGGTACATGGTGCTGCTTCTGCACAAAATTTTTTCAGATGAAAGCAACATGATATGATATTTAAAGGGAGCCTATTAGACATTATTTTCAGTGTGGATATTGTTAATCTGGTCATCCCACCCACCTCTTGTTCAAACCTACTGTTTAAAGGAAGCAGCCAATCAGAATAAAGTGGAATAAAGACTTAATGGGAAAGGGAAGTAAGCTAAAACACTTTGGTTGTGGATGAACTGATGTGCTGCACCAAGGCCAAGTGTGAGATAAAGAATATTTTAACTGTGAATCATGCAAAGCTAATCATGCAAAGAGTCCAAGAACAAAAATAAGTCCACTGTAATACTGTAACTATTTCCTTTTTTCTCTTTTTAGTCTTGGGGTGCTCAGACAGGAAAGGTCTGCAATGGGAGTGACTCTGAGAACTGGAGGGACAGACGTGGATCCATATCTTCATCCCTGCCTGCCTCTTCGTCTTCCTCGTCATCCTCCCCCTCTTCACCCCCAATTACTTTCTCCTCCCCATCCTCCTTTCCTGCATTTGCATGCTCAATGAACCGAAGCAAAAGTGACAAAACCTGTAAGTCCTACCTATCTGTACTCAAGAAAATGGATCAATTTCTCTCTGCTACATTTAACCTTTTCCTCTTAATTTTGACCTGTGATGCCCAGCGGACAGCTTTGCAAACAGCAGTAGCTATTTTGAAAGTGTGTGCTCACAGAGGAGGGGGTCGACCTGCAGTCAGCGGAGCCCCACCCCTCATTTGACAGATGACCTAGCTGAGCTACTCGCCCAGCTTGGCCTTATCAAATACATTGATGTGTTTGAACAGCAAGAGGTAAACTCACACAGAGTAACACCTGATTGTTTTGTGAAATAACAATTTAACATGCCACAGAGCCCGAAACACAAACGCACAATTTCAAGCTGAAAGACATAATGCATAAGAATGAGCATTATGATGCCACCTTTTTCTGTACTTATTCAGATTGACTATCAGACATTCCTCACTCTGTCTGATGATGATCTAAAGGAAGTGGGTGTCTCAACCTTTGGAGCCAGACGCAAGATGTTATTAGCAATCTCAGGTGATTCTCTACTTGGATTCATCCAGTATCTTCTTCTCTCTCTGTTTTGGTGGTAGGTTGTGCTCCCCTCCTCTTGTAAAATTTATCATTTTACCTCTGATACAGACCTGAACAAAAGCAAGAGGAGCCTCTCAGACACACCTGCTGTGAAGCCCGGCTACCTGGAAGGAGGTGCTAGTGGCAGACTTCCACGGATCATAGATGTGGAAGTTGCAGCTCAGAGTAACCGCTGGTGAGGGTAGACACCAACGAGCTTCAAGTTCCCTCTGAAAAATGTGTACATAGTCTACATGTTAAAATATACACTGATGATGTTGGCAGTACAAAAGTCTTATCTGCTAATTTTTTACTATAAATGGAGAGGCATGAAATTGTGAAACTGAAAAATATCTAAACCAAGTGCCTTTTTTCTACAGCATAGCCCAAAGTTTTTTTGTATAATAATTCAAGACAAGGGGGCTTTCCTTCCAAAACTCAGAATTTACAAGAAATAAACTACATAAAGCACAAATGAGCATGACAAAATGTTGATTATAGTTCTTTCTTATGTTTTTTTGATGTCATGAAGTGCCTTTCTTATGCAAACTCTGTGTTTTGACCACATTAACCACTGCCCTTATGCAATTGTAATTTAATATTTACACAAGAAAATGACATCACAATAATATAGTGATGATAATTAAAATGTTGCTGTTAAAGTTTATTCAAGACTGTTTTCTTGTAAAGCTTTTAGAGTAAAAAAGTGAATAACATACAAAAACATCTAAGGCCAAACTGGATCCAGGAGTGCTGCAACCATACGGTCAATGTCTTAAACCCATAACTCACTACAACGTACCTCAAAATAATATTTATTTGTAACCAGATGTAGTTAGACTGATTTGCAATTCAAACTGGGAACATACCACAAGAGGGCACTAGTGTCACACACTGTTTTTACAAATTCAAGTCACATGTGTGTTCCATGAAAAATAATGTAATTTATTTCAAAGTGACAGCAGCGTTACAGCTCCTGCTGGACAGGGTGGAGTTAGGTTCAAAACATACAGTGGATAAGAAAAATGAATTAGATAACCTAAACACATTTATTTGGTGAGGGTAATATGAAACTCCTTTTAATGTGGTTTGCATGAGTCTTCTGACTCCTCACCAAAAAGTTTAGATTCATTTTTATCACTTCTGCCAGACGTGAAACCAGTGTAACCATTTTTTGTTAGCTGTTTACTTCATTTGCAGAAGACTGCATCCAGCAGAAATGTGCCGTCAGAGAGACCTCACTGGCAGAAATGTGCAAATTTGGAATAGCGGTGTTGGTTACTATATTAAAATGAATGAGCCAAAATACCTCCACTGGAGGGCATGAGGGGGTCTGATCTGTCTCAAGGCTCGACAGGCTGGTTGGTACAGTGGCAGCCAAGCTTGAAAGAGAGTGTGAGTGGAAGTGGTGAGCTGTGACAGATTAGTGAGAGATGATCCCTACTTATTACAATGTGTTTGCCAATTACATAGGCAGGTTTTAGACCAGTGATCCTCAAATCTGGTCCTTGGGCTCTGGAGCCCTGCTGGATTTCTGTCCTGTCAGATAGTTAGCTGCATTCCCCTGAGGTTGTAGGTCTAAATTGGTCCTTGATCACACAGCTAGAATGAAAACTACCTGGAAAAAATGAGCAGTGCTCTGATTCCTGAGGACTTAGGAGAGCCACTTGCACTTTTAACCTGCAAAGTGGCAATCTTGGCACATGGCCCCAGTTATGTTAAATATGCAAATTGACGGTACAAGCACACTCAATTTGCAGCTTGTACTTTTTAGGGAAGTCTGATTTAACTGGAACCAACTTGTCCAATATTAGTATGATGTAGTGCACTCTTTAGTTTTACATTATAGCTCATGGATTTAAGTGAGTGAAGGCAAGGCACTGGTCATTGTGATGTAAGCTCGCTGGCCATTTTATTAGGTACACATTTTCATTTGCTCATTAACTATCTAAGCAGTCAATTACAGCAATTCAGTACATTTAGGCAGAAGCTTCTTGTAACGCTAACATGTACAGTTAACTTCTTGTCATATTTTCCCTTGCAGACAAAATAAAACTTTGGCAAAAAATACAAAACACTCTGCAAACCACCTTCCACAGGCTTCACCTAGTACTCTTTATTGTAGTTGTATTTTCTTTGTTATTCTACTGCCATATTCTGCAAGATCTCCATAGCTTGTGACTTTGTGGTGACTCATCACTTTCATTATTGAGCACAGCGTAGGTGTAGCAAAAAATGGTGACATGTTAACTTGCACTTGACCCATGATGACAGCCTTACCTGCTTTCTTTGCAGTCATTAGGTAAAAGTTAGAATTTAGAAATTCTGTCTGTACAGCATAGAAAAATGCTGTGCAGTCCCACATAACTGGTATCACCTTGATCAGTCTCATGGTCACTTCCTGAATATATCTAATGCAAGAGGGATGCAATTTTGAAAATATGTTTGTTTACTTTTCTGTCAAGAGTGTGATTTAATGTTCTTTTAACTCTTATAAAAGTATGAAAGTCACCATGCCTGTACCTTAAAAGCAACTTATAGACACATACTTTATAGGCCTTTACTTTACATGGACAAAATTATTGGGACACACTTCTTAATAATTGAATTCAGGTGTTTTAATCAGCCCCATTTCCATAAGTGTATAAAATCAAGCACCTAGCCTTGCAGTCTGCCTTTACAAATTTATGAAAAATTCCCTTGAAGATATTCTAAGATCAACTGTAAGCACTACTATTGCAAAGGAGAAGTGTTTAGGAACCACAGAAACTCAGCCACAAAGTGGCAGACCACATAAAATTATAGAGCAGGGTTGCCAAGTGCTGAGGTGCATAGTGCTTTAAAGTTGCCAGCCCTCTACTGACTCAGTAACTAGAGTTCCCAACCTCCTGTGGCATTAACATCAAAACAAAAACTTAATGGTATGGGTTTTTATGACAGAGCTGCTGAATGCAAGCCTGACATCACCAAGCACAATGCCAAGTGTCAAATGGCGTGATGTAAAGCATGCTGCCACTGGACTCTGGAGCAGTGGAATTGTGTTTTTGGAGTAACAACTCACGCTTCTCTATCTGGCAGTCTGATGAATGAGTCTGGGTTTGGCAAATGCCAAGAGAATGATACTTTCCTGACAGCACTGTGCCAACTTTAAAGTTTGGTGAAACAGGGATAATGCTATGGAGCTGGTCTGGTCCTCTTAGTTCTATTGAAGGGAAATCTTAATGGTTTAGCTGACAAGACAAAATTCTATGCTTCCAACTTTGTGGGAAAAGTTTAGGGAAGGTCCTTTTCTGATTCTGAATGACTGTGCTCCAGTACACAAAGCAAGGTATTTAAAGGCATGGTTTGATGAGTTTGGTGTGAAAGAACATGGCTGGCCCACAGAAAACCCTGACCTCCACCCCATCAAACACCTCTGGATTGGACTACAGTGGAGACTGTGTGCTGGGTCCTCTCGTCCAACATCAGTGTTTGACCTCAAAGTTTTTGTTTTGGATAAATGGGTAAATATTTCCACAGACACACTACAAAATCTTCTAGAAAGCATTCCCAGAAGAGTGGAAGCTGTTACAGCTGCAAAGGAGGGACCAACTCCATATCAATTCCTATGGATTTAAAATGGGATATCTTAAAAACTCATGCAGGTATAATGTGTAGGTGGCCCAATACTTTTTTCTCCAACTCCATTTTCTTGCAATAACTACAGCCAGTTGCATAAAGTCCCACTCACAGCCATCAGTAGTCTCCATGGGAACCCTGGGTTGATAGGAGGATCCACCCAATAGGAAGTCATTTGGGGATAATAAAGAAGCAGCCGATAGAGAAATGAAACAGAGCAATGAAGTGCCCTGAGGATAACATACAACCACATGTTCCCTTACTGAGATGAAGACTAGACTCACTCCAAGAGAGTGAGTAGGAGAGCAGAGGAAAAGAGAAACAATAACGAGATAATATGTGTGTGTGTGAAGACATGGAGGATTTAATGTGAGCACTGGTGTGTAAGAAATGTGTCTTAAATAAATATGTGTGTTAGCTAAAGTTTCTAAACAACCTACCATATGATCAAAAATCTGAATATAAAATTGTTTAAATTTTATTATAGTCACTGTATTCCTTAACCCAGTCTACTTGGCCTGAATTGTGACAAGAGAGGGTTGAGTGCCACAGACACTTAGGTCAATACATTCCCACTTGTAAGTGACCTTGAAGGCCATAAGAGTAAGATGTATGTAGTTTTATCACCAGTTTTTGTTAAAAAATTAAAAGGATCAAGTGAAAGTAATATGCGGGAGTCACACAGTTCATGCAAGGTACTGCAGCTAGGAATAAAGGCAGATACAATGGAGAAACAAGCAACAGACAGACATTTTCTTTCCAACTTTCGCCATGAAGCCTGCTGACAGCAGAAGATGCATGAGCCAGGGTTCCAGAATTGGGTGATTATACACTCTCCACAGCTCCCAGCATAATTTGATGCACATAGTTAAGCCCATTGTCTATTCTGTGTGACAGAGTGTGTTGTGAACTGCTGAATAGGCCTTTTCAAGCCAGAAGATGCAGTTGTCCTTTCAGCCTCTGATTGTTGGTACAATGTGTTCTCAAAGTGCTGTGCAGGCTGTTTCAAGCTGGTAGGGTCAGCTGTCCCATTAGCCACTGATATTACAAAAACACTCATTAAGCTTTTATGTTCTTTTGGGCACCACTAGCTTTGTGATTCTCCTCTCTCAAAGGCAAGTGATAGGAGCCTTTTCTGCAGCTAGCATTTATGTCTGCTTCTAACAGGGACGATGCTGTCTCAAGGTTGGAAAAGGTCAGTATTGATGGAAGGCTTTGATTCTACTACTGCAGAAAAATCCAGGCTTCAGAAAAATAAAACCAAAAAAATCTTATGTAAATGTGTTTGTGGTTTCAAAGTGAGGCTAGAGATGTGCTTTTATTCATCTTTTCTTGAAATAAGATGAAATACGTGATGCTGCTGCTAAAAAGTTTCTTCAGGGGAACAATAAACACATGGACTTAGACCTGTAAGGTTCAAAAGACACTCAAAGTGCCACTTTACTTAAATTTTCAAAGTTACAAATAAAAGTTCACTTGGTTGACATGGTGAGGATTTCAATTTCAAATCACTGAACATATCCAATGTTTTGAGGCACAACTGGGCCTCTTCTCTGCATGACTTCATGTGTCCTCCCAGCTCAGGAGCAGCTTAGTGTCCATGCACAGTCAAATATCCTCAGCAGCCCTACTGACCAATTAGTAAAAGACTTAGCAACAACAGATTTGGACTACAGGTTTTGCAGTTTGCTTTTCTCAACTGCTATCACTTTGTAATGCAACTTCCTACCTCCTGAGATTGGGAGAAGAACCAAAAAGACACTAGACAGCATCAACATAGCGACAAAGTATTGTAGCAGCCAAATAGGCATCACTTTCTGTTTGAGATGCATAGAGCTAGACCTGGCCAGGTAAATCTCTCTTTTATAGAAACACGATGAGAAACATGCAACAACAACGACAATACATCATTAATCTCATTGCTTCCTGGGCGTTCTGGAACATTCAAGATCAACAAATAATTTACAATTCTCCTTAAAATAACAGGGAGAGAAGGAGAATCTCAGAGCCTTGAACTGTGGCAGCAATTTGCAGAAACATTGTTGAACACCGGAAGGAGCCCGACGGTAGAACACAGAACATGAGAATGAGTTGCTGATGGAGCAACAGGGAAGGTAATCCATAATCTGGCTTCCCTTGAGGAAACATATTTACATCCAATACATCAGCTAACATATCTGGGCTCACAGACTGACCAGAGATTCTGATATGGACATACAGTGATAGAAGAAAGAGAGAACAGGTGAAAGAAGATGGAGCAAGTGACAGAGATAATAGAGTCCCTGTTAGAAGGTGTTTAAGATCACAGGTTTGGGGGAAGGTGGAAGCAGAAAGTAGACAGCTCGAGCAGAATTCTAAAAGGGGCTTGTTAGTTGTTGAAATCTAATAGTCTGTTTTCTGTCTGAAGAAAGAGTGAAACACTTGTGAGTTAAATGAAGAGGTCAGATGAGGTTCACTGAAGAGAACGGATGTGGGACATTGCAATAGCAGGTTGAGGGGCCAAAAGATGGACTGCTGCCAAGGTAACTGGAAGAAGAGACACTGGAATGGCTTTAGATTTGTGCTGAGTTAACGGAGTTTCCTGGTCAGCTGATGGCAAAGTAAAATGGAGCGGAGCTACCAAATGTAGCCGATTTCGTCATCCTTGTCCTCTTCCTCATCCTCGTCATCCTCAATGGTTCCTCGAGGGTGGATCCGGCCCCGTCTCTTCTTCTGCCGGCTCCGTCCACTCTGTGATGGCTCTTCCTCTTGATCATCAAGGAGTATGACTGCACCGCCACTGCCAAAATCACCTGATGTCTCCTGATCCTCATCTGTAGATAGATGACCAAAAAGCACAATAAACACATTAGTTCGGAGAAGTCCCTGATTAACAACTGCTGGATGGATTAAGATGAAATACCATGCATATATTCATGATTCCTCAGATGATAAATCCTAATGCCTAACAACGCTCCGACTTATCCTGCTGCCCTGGCTAACCAAACATTTCATTTATCCAGTGTCAAAGTGAACAGGCACAAAATTCAGTACATTCATGTTTTTTTTGTAATGCCACAATGAGGATAATATTTATGATTTAATAAATTGTGTCAAGAACACTTGGATAGGCTGATCACATTAACTTTGGTGATGCCTGAATCTTTCCTACAACAAGGTCCTAAGGCAAGAAATAAAAAGAAAAATACACAAGTATAGGGTTGGTGAATGCCAAGAGAATGTTAACTGTCTGACTATATTGTGCCACCTGTAAAGTTTTGTGGAGGAGGGATACTGCTATGGGGTTCTTTTTCTGGGGCTGGCCTTGGCAGCCCCAGAAAAAGAGAGGGAAATCTTAATACCGAGACATTTACCGAGACATTTTCGACAATTCTATGTTTCCAACTTCCAAAGTGGGCCTTTCACAGCTTCCAAAAGTTGGGGAAGGCCCATTTTGATTCCAGCATGACTGTGCTGCAGTGCACAAAGCAAGGTCCATAAAGGCATGGTTTGATAAATCTGGTGTGGAAGAATTTGACTTGCCTGCACAGAGCCTTAACCTTATCTCCACCCAACACCTCTGAGATGAACTAGAATGGAGATTGTAGGCCAGGCTCTCTCTTCAAACAACAGTGGAGAACCTCACCAATGTTCTCCTAGATAAATGGGCAATAAATCCCACAGACACGCTCCAAAATCTTGTAGAAAGCCTTCACAAAAGGGTGGAAGCTTTTACAGCTGCAAAAGGGTGACCATATTAACACCTGTGGATTTAGAATGGGATGTCATAAAAGCTCCTGTAGATATAATGTGTAGACTATACCATTTACTGTATGGTACTGTCGAATCAGAGTAGACCATTGTGAGCCAACTCCATGACCAACCCATATATTTTTTGAGGACAATAAAAAATGGATCAGAAGAAGTGGAGCCCAGTCTGTTCATTAAGACAATGCAGACATGATGAGCTGCTTATACTAATTGTTTGTAGTGGTGTTTGGTTAATGGGAACAATGTGAACAGGAGCCATTCTCAGCTTCTACCTCATGCATTTTTTGAAACTTGGACCTAAATTAGTCTGAGTTCAAACCAGTCTATTTACACCTGAGCACAACTATACTCTGGTCAAGTGGCATTTGGACTGTTAAAATCAGTTTGGTGTCCTTGTGTTTAGGCTATTGAGTGAAGAGCTGCTGCATTGCTTCCTGTTTATTCTACGCAAGCCAGAATGGGAGAACTCCAGGTACCTCGTGCCTGAGGCCACTCAGCCAGTGTTAGATGAGCTTGTTAGAAAGGAGACAAAGGAGTGCTGCTGTTTGCGTGTGTGCATGTGTGTATGTTGGCTGGACAGACATCAATACTGGAACCTGCATTTACTGGTTTTCGACTAGACTGGCAACTGAGTGAGGTGCAATCTGCCAGTGAGTTGGCTGTTTGATTGGTAATCAGTATGTCTGTCTGGATTCTTTCCTGTTAATTATTGTTCTTTTTTCCACAGTGCAATTGATTTGCAGCAAAGTGCTTCTATTGGCTTTTTGACCATTCCATTTGAATTTCCATGTCTGGCTTGTTAATTATGGCTTTATCATGTCAAAGCACTTAATCTTCTATATTCTTTGTCAAAATATAATGACAGGCAGTACTTATTGTTGACGCTTTTCTGTTAGGTATGCCTCAGTTCTGCTCCAAATTCATATTCATAACAGATCTTTTGACATTGCTCTCTGCTGACAAGTGTGACAAATCGTCCATCCAGACTTGCAAGATGCTGCTGTTTTATCAGAGGTACATGAGCAGGATATCAGAGGCAGATAGAATCAGACATATTAGAAACAGCTGAATTGGCTCCAGAGGCATGCCTAATGTTATCTATTTCCTAAATAACTGATTCGTAGATACCAATAGAGATAATGACACACAGGGAGAGTTAGTGAGCAAAAAAAGAGAACAAAGTTGAAGCTGCTCTCTGCGTTTCAGTGTATGTTAAGTTGTACAGAAAAGCTCTGCAGGCTGTTTCATTTCTGGAAGATTACAAATGAAAGGAAAAGGCAGATGTATAGCAGTCCACCTGGATCAAAGCACTAACACTAAAAGACAGTCCAAAAATAGGAGCCAGTAAGGGCAAGCACAACTAAATCTATTGGATTTCTGTAGGAAACTTAAGATAATGTGCATGTGTGGCTTGTCTTACCACAGTTGGGGTTGCCTTGTTTTCTAGAGCCAGCAATCTCATTGCCATATTTGTCCACACACCAACACTGACCAGTGCTGCCGTGACACTGGGTTGGTTTGAAGTAGCCCTCATCAGTACAACGAGGAATATAAGACCCTAGAGAAAACGTAAAGAGAGAGGAGAAAATTATTACATTTACAGAAAGTTGCTGGAAAGGGTTAAATAGATTCTAAAAAAAAAATAGAGCATGTAATCTGATCACTGGTCAGCAAAGGTTACATGTACATGTCCTGAAGTTTCACTGAAAGTTTTTGTCTATTCACAGTGGGAGGGAGATCAACAATCAATTAAGGCTGTGAAGGTTGCAGGACAGGAACCATACATTCTGCTTAAGGAACAGCAGTCACTTTCAATAACACATGTACACAAACACACACACCTATTTTCTGTTACCTTCATATGACCCTGTCCCAGCTCATTTTTCAAGCTGTTTTGTTGTGAGCAGAAACACTACATGATCGCCTCAATGGGGACAGATGACGCATGTACAAAATGCCTGGATGTGCTTTATAGTGTGGGTGTAATGTCTCCTTTTTACCTACTGGAAACTATTGAAAAAAATACAATTGTCAATTCACTGTGTGTGAGCTCTCATAAAAGGGCATCCACAAGAGTGAGTGACTGACATCTGTCACTTATTCAGACTGACCTATGAGGCTCTTTCTTCGACTCTGATTCTGGATCCTGCTCTTCTCAGTTTGACAAGGAAGTCCTACAACAAGAGAAGATAGTCAGTTTTGGTAAATTGAAAAGTGAAACGACCTTTTCTGTATTTTACCTTACCATACTTACAGTAATAGTTGCTCAAACTTGTTATCCTGCTCTAAAAGCTTAGTGACTTCTTATATCGGACACACCCTCTTCCTCTGTCAGGCTTCGTAGCCATTAGTCTTATATTCACAACAGATTTTCAGTCTTTGTCTGAGTCTGTTATCTATCTTCCTCATTATTTAACAAAAAAATGCTGTCATACTTATAAGCATGATTTTTTCCTGGATTTTATTGCTATTGTGTTATCACTTTTTGGTTGTTATTATATAACTGATCTGAAACAAGGTGATGTAGGCAGCCCTCATCACTGTCAGTTAACTCTTTTGTCCTTCCATTCGCTGCCCTAGTTTTAATTTCAATATCTCATTAAGCTCTCTATCTTCCCTAACCCTTCCTCACCATCAGGCTTTTGGAAACAGTAGCACCACTCGTTGTTAGAAAGCTTGCCATCCTTGAAAGAGTCACAGGAGTTGAAGAGAGGCTTCATGCACAGTTCATACTTGTCAAGGTAGATGGCACTCAGCTCTGACTGGTCCAGGAGCAGGTCAAAGTTCATGTCTAGCTTGTTGAACATCCAGCCCAGTGAGTCCTTACAAATGGGCAGGATGCTTGTATCAAAGTCTAGTGAAGAAAAGAAAGGGGAGAGGCAAAAAAATCTTATCTAAAACTCAATATTATGTCCAGGTCACCCACATTTCATTCTTTTTAAAGTAGCACACTGAGATTTGACTGTGTGTGTGCGAGTGAGTGTGTTTTCAGCGGCAGAGCTGATGTGTTCAGACATGTTGACATTACAGAGAACAGAGCAGGGTCATTGTCAACATCAGTGCAAGGCCTCATGAGGACTGAAAAGCATGACTGTTCAGCAGGGAAGTACCACACACACATGCACAAATACACACATATATTGTGTGGGGATGTACTCACGTCCAGTGGCGGAGTCAAAGCTGTCAGAGGATTTGAGGTCTCTGTTGGCATCGAGGTGGAGAACTCCGAACCAGTCCTTCAGTCTGGCAGCTAGACTGTGGAGCTCTGTGTCAGTGCAAGCTACACACACACACACACACACACACATACACACACAAAATAATGAGGAAAGGAGAAGCTGTCAATCTACTACTGTCATCGGAGTAAAAAACAATTCTTTTCTTGCTCCTTATCAAACTTTCATTTCATTCTGGCTGTGTACTTTTCCTTTGTATTCTTTCGTTTCTTTTGTCTCATCCAACTTTTCTCCTTGAGCAAACACAGTGGGTTGATAACACATACTCAAATACTGGTTACCATAGGAACATAATCTGACATGAGCATGCACACATGTACAGCTCACATATTGGTATTTCCATGACTGCTGTCATTTCTGTCCTTTTACAATTAGAATTTATTTCCTGTTCAAATGAATGATTTTTTTCTGTGGGGAAGACTGACAGCCACACACAACACTGGTGGCGGTCTGCTCAAACTCCATGTCATTTTGCCCTCAAAGGAAGAAAAATAAATAAATTGATGTCTTGCAGTTAGAGCCCCCCCGAATGTTGCATTTTTCAAAATATAAATGTGTGTGTTTCCTCCGTGCAAATAGAAAAAAAAACTTACCCAGCACCATAATGCATGATGAATTTTCCATGATACTATCGAAAGAGAGAACATCAACTAAACAACTGATTTATTGATACTGCTAATTTAAAGTACAAGCCAAAAGAAAAAAAAAACTCTTGATACTCGTGGGACAGACATGGTTTGACTGCAATTCAAGCAGACCTCTGCCTCTGCTTGTCTCCTTCTGCATCTTTGTCTGTCAATCTCCTGCATTTGATTGACACATTTTTTTCTCATATTGTTTCTTCTGAGAGCTTTCATAATGTGCCTAGAGGACAAGAATCATCCTCCACCTCATACCAAGATTACCAATCTAAATCCATCAGCTTCGTCATAGAGCACAGACAATGCAGAGGGAGGTTGTTAACAATCCTGCAGTATTCTTAGTTCAGAATTATTGCAGTTTTCTTTGAAACATGCTTTGATTTTTAATTTCTATGACTGAGTATATATATCACAAGGATTTCATCTTTAGAATAACTTCAAAATGTTGCATATTGTATCACAGAAAGGGGAAGCACACACACACACACACACACACACACACACACACACACACACACACACAGGTATTTATTCAAATAAAGAGAACATAGATTACTCTGTGACCTAGATCACACTTTGCTGTCAGTGCATTAAAATATCAGTAGCATGATCAAGAGCAGTATGAGAATGTCACACACATATGCACAACACACACACACAAACATCTCAGCGTCAGTGGCAATTTCTAAGCAGGTATTTCCATGTGGGCCTGAGAGATGTTGGCATCTTGCTTTTAGTTGAGCTATACTCATCATCCTGTTGCTGTCCTGCATTCATGCATGCAGGACAACATGCATTCATGTATAGCTTTTCCATAAAACATGCTCCAGGTAACAGAGGACAAAAACATTTATCTGGCTGGCTATCTGTGTATTGCTACCTGTAGAATTCAGAAGGTGGTCAGTGAGTGTATGTGTGATATAATCCTTCAGGGCTAGACAGATAACATTTCACACTGCTCTTCATTTTCACGGTCCGGAGCAGAGAAAGAGAGCAAAATATCAACAGCAAAACATTATCTGTCTTCACCAATTCTACTAAAGGCAGAAGTGCAGTGGGTAGCATGTTGCCTGTTCAAACCTTAAACCTCTGGAAGGTTTGTCCCTTTGTTCATTTATGTGACTGTACTTCATCCCTACATCATCTTACTGTCTGTTCCCACTCATTCCCTTTTGAATCACTCTTTGCTTTTTTGATTCTTTTGTTGCCTTTTAGGACTTTTTACTCATTTCCCTCGATTGCTTGTTCATTTCCAATTCCTGTCTCTCCTCTAACGCTGTCAATTTTCAAGATTCAATATAAGCCACTTATCACACCTGGCTGTGCCTAACCTACTTTCTTTTTTCGACTAAGAAGAAGACCACTTTGATATGTCCAACTCTCCTATTTCTTTCTCTCACCTAAATTGCTTTGAGTGCTTTATTTCCCATTTCTCTCCTTGTACATCCCCCCTACAGACTCTAAAGATTTGAGTGTTTCTTTTTCTGCTTTTACCTTTGATATCCACTCCCTCTATCCCCTTTCTTCACATTGTACTATTTTTCTAACTTCACTACTCTCCTCATCTTTTCCTCTCAAGTTTCCAGACTTTGCACTATAGCCCAGAATGAGTCTAAATGGACTCTTATCATTTTTATCTGGCTGGCTGAAATTGTTTCAGACAGTTCCAGCACTGCTGATTGTATAAGGAGCCCTTTATAGGGCAGTAAGTCAGAAAGCTGAAAATATTAACATACTTTTGGACCCAGTGCACAGAGTTATAATGGCCTGCTCTCACATAGTTTTTTTGAAGTTAACGAAATAAAGTCAAATTACATCTACGTGCAGGAAGGCTGGCTTTTAATGTGTAGTTGCCATAGTGGTTTTATTTACTTTTTTCCACTTAAATCCAAATGATTTAGACCTATTTTTCTTTATTCTTTCCGACCTTCTGAGGTTCTCATCTTTGCTTTTTTCCCTTTTCATTAAGATATCAGGATTTTTCCATTCGGCATTTCCTAAAAAAGTTCTTTGACAGTATTCGTCAAGTCAGTTAGATTCTAACTAGTTTTGTATATGATACTGCAACACTATGGCTAAGCAGCAAGACAGTCCTTGTGAAATCATAACCGATGCAACAAGTGTGAGAAAAACAAACCTGAAAAGTTTAGCACCCTTTCAGCTTCAAGGAACTTGAAGATCTCTGCAGTGGCTTTTATATTTTAGCAGCAAATGTAACTCCTACTTGTGACAAATGCCACAGTAGAGAGTGATAAAACAAAAGTCTGCTGAGGTCAGAATAAAGATAAGAATTTGGGTAGACCCTCAAAACTAACAGCAAAATGTTCTCAGTTCTTTAAATAATAATACTAGTGTCTTCATAAATCAAACAACTGCTTTCCATCCGTTCTACTGGCGGTAGAGAGGATGCATTGCCAGATTTGCCACAGCTCCACTATAACCTGTTAAAGATAGTCTGAAGTGGAAACAGACAACCAGTCAGCCAGCCAGGCAAACACACAGGCAGCACTCTCACATGAGAAGCTATCGATCATAGCTGTGGGTCAAATATCAAATACTGAATCGTGGCTTGGAATTATCATCTATCCTTCATCCTTCCTCCCACTTTCTCTCTCAGTCAACACCTCCTCGCATCTGCTGTCTTTCATGTCTGTGAACTTGGATGAGAAGAATCTGGCAGCCAATTGAAAAATACCACGGTCCAGGAGTTTTTCACCGACTGATACAGATAAAAAACTACCTGCTCTATGTGGAAAGGCAGAGTTAAACTGAAATCTAGCATGAGATAGAGAAACAGGTAAGTGACAAATGTGCGTGTAGAATAACATTTCAACTTTATGTTACACCAAAAAACAAAGAAACAAAAAACAACCTCTGTACTAGCTCACCAGAGGCCTCTAGGTTTTCAGTACTATGAAGCTACTCACTTTTTAGTAGGGTATATTGCCAGGGTAACTTTTGCTGCAGATCTAACGTTCTCCGGAGCTGGTTATGTTTGAGATTAGAGATCAACAGGTATAAAATCACAGTCTATAGATTTCTTTTTTCCCTCTCAAAAATAGCACTGCTGATTGTGGAAGATCCTTGAGACCTCTGTGTTCTAAAGCTTTCTTAATAGAGCTAAAAGTCACTGAGCATCAGTAATAAATACAGTTTCTTAGATGCAACTTTACTGATTTTATTCCTGTTGCAGCAGTTTGATTGTTCTATAAGTCCGACTATTATTTACATGATGAAAACAGTGTACTTTTCTGATGTGAAGTCCAACTTAAATTTGCGTGTAGACTAAATCTACATTTACAGGAAGCAGAGTTGGAAGTGGCAGAATTGAAGATGTTGGGATTTTCACTGGGAGTGACCAGGGTGGACATAATTAGAAATGAGTACATCAGAGGGACAGCTCATGTTGAGAAGTTTGGAGACATAGTCAAAGAGACAAGGCTGAGATGGTTTGGACATGTTCAGAGAAGGGATAGCGGATATATTGGACAAAGGATGTTGAAGATGGAGCTGCCAGACAAGGGGAAGACCACAGAGAAGGTTTATGGATGTAGTGAAAGAGTATGTTTGTTCTTTAGTTGCTCTCAGATCATTAGACAGCACAGGCGCTGCAGCTGAATGAAAAAACTAAAACTGTTTTGTGCACATATAAACATTAATTTAATAGAATAACAATCATAATCTGTCTGATTCTCCTGTGTCTTTGTGACAGAACTGTTGATACTTACACAGTCAGCAATTTTTCCAACTTTCCTTATTAGTTTCAAGTAGGCTGAACTTTATTAATATGAAAGATCTTTTTCAGTACTTAGATCACACATACATTCATAGTGTGCTTTTAATACTATATTGTACAGCACATTTGCTGTTACAGACACTCAAACCACTGTTTTATCTGCAACAGCTGTGTTAAATTCAGTCTGTATTCTGTGTTTAACCTTTTCATATTTTTCTCACATGTTAGTTTTAACCTTCTTTGCAAAATCAGCCATTCTGCTGCCAGTACACACCATGTTGGTGATTGGGCAGATCCTGCCAATGCTGTCCATTTCATGTGAACTTACTCATAGCTGGATTGATAAACCCTGGGTTAAATTATCGAGTCAGTAACCACCTTCATGTTACTGCTTATCCAGTACACCAGT
Organism: Etroplus canarensis; assembly: GCA_015106775.1. Taxonomy (NCBI): domain Eukaryota; kingdom Metazoa; phylum Chordata; class Actinopteri; order Cichliformes; family Cichlidae; genus Etroplus; species Etroplus canarensis. The sequence goes on along the minus strand of VUQH01021978.1, from coordinate 17,563 downwards.
GTTAGTTCAAGTGAAGCCAGACAACAGAAAAATATTCTGGTATGTTGAAAGTACTTTGTAGTGCAGGCTTCAGTATTATAAGCTTAATCTACCAGATTTAAAATACTGTAAGGTCTTAACTTTCAGTTCTCTGTAATGACATATATCATGATTGGCAATATATAAATAAAGTGAAATGAAAATTTGAATTAATGGAAGAACTAAGACCATTATAAGTCACACTTTATTAGTTACGCTTAGAATACATGTTCTTCACTAGACAGTAAACAAAGGAAATCATATGCTATTTAGACACCATGCATTTAAATTCTGAGAATATCAGAAATTGAATTTAACCCTGTATTAGATTCAAAATACGCTAAACTATCTCAGACAATTGTACTCTTATTAGAAAGAGATTCTGATAAATGCTTATTTTGACATTTTAAAAGGTAGAAGTGAAAACCCTCAGGAAATGTGGGTAAAAACAAAACAAAACAAAACAAAACAGGGAAATACTCACTGGACCAACCACTTTATGCAGCTGAATTGCTTGTTTATGTTAGGAAGTTTGGGAACGGTTGGATTGCTTTCTAGTATCTAATATTGAAAGTAAAATAAACTAACAATGTAATGCTATGCAACATGACCTACCAAACAGCATGACTGCAGTTTTAACAATGTGACAAAGGTGACAATGTTTATTTCCTTTATTTGTTATTCTCATGTTACATATGCAAACAGCTAGCTCCACAGTCACCGTGTGACCACTAAAGGTATAACCCAGAAAAGCTACAAGTTCTTCATGAATCCTCACCTGACCTGACTCGATGTGATGTGAGGCAAGATGCCATGGTCATCTTTTTTTTTTTTTTTTAATTAAAATCCAAATTGGATGATTAAAAACTGATGTATGCAGCTGCAAAGTTGATTCCATAATATCCTTGAAATGTTTTTACCTATTTCATCTGTGACAGCAGCATAAGGCAATGGCAGCAGGCACAACATAGTGTCACTATGAAAATGAATTTTATAAAACAAATTTCAGTGGTGGCACCAACAGATGGCAATGGTGGCAGGCATGGCATGGTGTCACCATGAATGTGTATGGTCCTATGATCAATTTGGTTTGTGTTTCGTGCAGATCGGACAAACAGTCACAGACAAATGTCTAAAAATGTTTTAAATTTTTTTTTAAAAAGGTACAGATATCACCACCTAGTGGCAAATCCATATTTTCAAAATGGCTGAAAATCTAATCAGTTTCAGATGCCATGGAGATCCATTACTGTGCCAAAATTCTAATGCCTGCATCAAATAGTTTCTGTGCTATTGCAATGACATCAAGGATTTAAGGTGGCGACGATGCTTTCATCATATCGCCGCTTTCTGGGATAAAATTATACACTTACGTGCACACTAGATGAACAGCGACAGCTCCAAAGAAGATGTTTTGTGGGTGTTCGCGCTGATGCCTTGTGAGCCATTTTTAAGAGAGATGGTTTTCATTTGTTTATGGCAGTGTTTTGTTTACTTGTCTAGGACATTATCCTCTAAGAAATCTATTATATGTCTGAATGAAATGCAATGTCCTGGTGGCTTCCATAGCTGAATGTTAACAGTAGAATTTCAAGGAATTATTACTACCTACAAAATCCACAGGAGTCTGGACAACATTCAGGCTATGAAAGAAATGTAGAGACTAGATTTGACTCCATATGGTTTGATTCTAGATTAGGGTACAAATTTCTTCTAATCAGCAGTAAAGTATGTTAAACATTTTGTTTATGACATTATTTAACAGATCTATTTGTCTAATTAACACATTATATATGTTGCTAAGTACTGCAACCTTTTTAGGTTGGTTATAAACACTTTTTGGGAGCACCTCAAAATAAAGCCTTAATAGATTTGGTTCCGGCTGCTTGTTACATCATGGCTACTAAAACATGGTAGGACTCTGTTAAAAGAATAGAAGATAGCTTGTCTGTAATTGCTCAAGTAATATGATGACTGCATGATTAATCTTTTATACACAGTTGTGCTAATTAACCAGATAAAAAGGAAAATAAAACCAAATAAAGCCAAATAAACCCTATATAGTTTTTTCAAACTGCTAACATCTCCAGCTTACAGATTTTAAATGGAAATGCAAATGAAAATGCAAAAAAACAAAACTGTATGCTGCACGCTTTTCTGTGGCTAATGTGTGCTTTAAAATGTCTCTTATGTAGAGAAAGCACTGAAGCCAAAGAGAAGCAAATTTTCTACAAAATCCTCACACACATTCAATTGTGCAAGTAAAGGTTTGCCAGGTATGTCAGTTTAATACTTACATTTTGTAAATCCTAAATCAGATACAGCTTATTTTTTAAAAAATTCTTTTCTTTTAAGTTTGACACAAATATGCAACAGTCTTTTACCATCACCAGATGTTGTGGTTGTGACCTCTATTGGGAGAAGACTGCATAAGCCTTTCCTGAATTACATATGCCAAGCCCTCCAGGCTGGTTTAGGTCATGAGATAAATGCGTTCTCCAGACTTTCTAATAAATAACTCCAAACATCAGGAGACATTAGGCCTTGAATTCTTCTGTGGGCCTCCTTTATCACTTGTAAATAAAATAATCAACTAAGCTTCTCAGTGGCTCTAAGTCCAGACAAAGGAAAGGTGGGTGGTGATCAACCTGAGACATCAGGAGTAGGCTCTGATCGAATCAAAATGAAAAACAGATGGAAACGATGAGAGGAGTGATAGGAAGCAGTGGAAGGAGATGACATTTCTTAACAAGGTAACAGAAGGAGAAAGAAAGGAACTGTGACGGTAAGGTAGAGGATATATGGAAGATAGAAGGTCAGATTCATTAAAAAGATACAAGGGTATGTTTGATTTTCTTTGCCCCCAAGCTATCAGCATTCCTGAATGATTTCACTGGCAGTGAGTTAAGTTTTGCCCAGATAATGATCAGTAATACACTGTCTGCACAGGCAGAGAGACAGGTAGAGATACAAGTTAGCTAGATACAAAAACAGAGTAAGAGAGGGAACCTGTTTTAATCTTAAGAGTAATACTATTTTGACAAAATTAGTGTTTCCTCTATTTTTTTAAAGTCCACTTTTCAGAATTGAACATTTTTGTGTACTACAATGACATCAGATATAAAGAAGTCCAGAGAAGGCGGAAGGGCAGTTCTAGGGAAACATAAGAGATTTCTCAAACCAAAACCAAGAGTAATCAGTTCGGGAATTATTTTATTGACTATTTAAACCTGGTGAAGGTCTGGATGTGCGTATGTTAAACTACTCAGTTAATGCTCCAATTATACAGTGTTGGCAGAATGGAGAGAACAGGAAATTCCTCTTAATCTGACTGGGAATTGTTCATGCATTACTCCTAGCAGGTTAAATCCACTGTTATCCTTGTGGTGATAAATAGCTTAAATACTTTTTCTGTGTTACTCATTCAGAACAGTTCCACAAAACAAATACAAAAAAAGTGTGCAGGTAGTATTTGTGCTACCTTAGACATATTCAGCTGCTAGCATTTGCAGTTATTTCACAACCAGCCTGTTGACACCACTAATTATAACTAATATTTATTCTGTTCTAATTATTATCTCCAAGTGTGACATACTAGACCCGTAACAAATTCTGGCATCACTTGGATTTTTATGTTTAAGTAATTTTTTTTTTCCTCAGCTGATTGTAATTTAGGAATGGATTACACAATATAAATGTTCTATGGTTAGAAAATAATGGCTGTTGATGGAAGAAGTGATGCATACTGTAATCTGTGCCAAGGATGTACACTGAATCCTGCACAACCCCAATATAATGTTGATATAAAATATTTTAAGGAATTAACATTAACATAAGAGCAAGATATACAGTTAGGAAACCATAAACATGGACTGTTTGAAGGAATGATTAATCCAGGTTTTTTTTTAAATGGTGAAGACAGTCGTGATAAGACATATTAAATGCTCTATAGGGCACTCTTCATGCTGGTCAGGACTCTGGAAAAAAATCCCTGAGCAATTGGCACATGCTAGGAGAGGATAGGAAGTGTGGAGGCAGAAGAAAAGAGAGCACAATCTGTCCCCCCGTGTGCTCTCAGTTGAGCTGTGAGACAGAAATGCCAGGAAAATTTAATTTAGCGAGGGGATTTAGCCTGTTCAGCCTCTTACAGTGCTCTTTGTTTTGTCAGTGTCTTTTTTCAACAGTAGCTGACATAAAATGAACTATTATTACTTTAAAAAATCTCATTGACCATAACCAGCACTGACTTACGCCTTTTTGCAGGATCATCTGCTGGATCGCTTTGTGCCAGTTCGAGTCATTGTCTTACAGGAGAAAGTAATGATGTGCAACATCACAGCAGTGCTGCCTCAGGGGAGATGACAGATCAAATGAAACCTCAGCACCTCTGTGTCAATGTGTTAACCTTCTCTGACAAACAGGCAACTAGGAGCAATGGATTTCTGAGCACATCAGGATTAAATGTTCATTAAAAAAATCTAAATTATTCAGACAAATTACCAATTAACGTATGTAATTAACCTGTAATTAAATAGCCTAATCCTTGACATTTTTCTAAATTCTCTGCTCTAGACAACATTTTTCCCTATGCCTTTGTAGGTTACAATACTGCAGAGACTTTCCATCATCCATTTGTGCCAAGCAGACACTAATTTATCCCAATATAAAAGCAGTTCAGAAATGCATTTGTTTCACAGCCCTCTGAACAATCAGAAAAGAAAAAAGTGAGAAAGACAAAAAGCGGAGGTGGAACTTTAACCCAACACTCTGCAAAATGATAGAGTGGAGGCTTGAGACAGAAAATAAATGAGAAACTGATAGAGTTGGGAGACGGAGGAGGAGAGTGAGGAGACAGAGGGAAGAGTGGGAGGGATGTGACTGACAAACACACATGTTCCCCACAGGCCTGCTATCACTCAGTGATAAATAAAGGTTATTAGTGTGGTTGAGGGAAAGGTATACTCACGATATGAAATTTTGAAGATTACAATTCTGTCTTGTCAAAAAAACACAAAACAAAACAAAACAAAACAAAAAACATTCATACACTCCAAATAAATAGCACATTGATGCATACACTCTTTTTTTACAAATATCATTTAAAATCCTGGGAGTTTGCAACAGAGAAAAGATGGAAAGACAGGAATTTACCTATCAAAAATGCCTGGTCGTATCACATGACATGCAACAAAGTCCCATACCAGGGACAACTTCATTCATTCTATGTGACCAAACTATTTGGCCCCTTTAGTGTCACAGTGTTTCTGTGCATATGCAGTCATGTGAAATGAAAATTTTTACATGACTTTATACGGTGCAGGAAAACAAAACACTCGTACAGCTTCCATAAGAATTAAAAGGGTAAGTAGCAGCCATGTGCTGATAATGAAATACACATAATTAATTGGTGATCAGCAAGCGTGACCACCTATATAAAAGCAGAAGTTTGGGCAATTAGCTGGTCTGAAGCACTCAGGTGTGTTTTACCACAATGCCATGTTCTTTCCAAGAATGGACATCCCAGCAAATTCACCCCAAATTCAGACTGTGCAATGAGAAAACTTACAAAAAATCCAAGAGCTACAAAATAAACTCTTCGGGCCTCTTTGAGCATGTTAAATGTTAAAGATAATGACAGTACAATTAGAAAAAAGTTGAACAAGTATGGCTTATTTGGAAGGGTTGTCAGGAGAAAATCTCTTCTTTCTTAAAACAACATGGAAAAACAATGTCCTTTGGATAGATGAGTCAAAAGTAGAGATATCTGGTCATAATGCATAGTGCCATGTTTGCAGAAAACTAAACTTGGCATAGCAGCACAAACACCTAACAGATACTTTCAAGCATGGTGGTCAAGGGGTGATGATTTGGGCTTGTTTTGCAGCCACAGGACCTGGGCACCTTGTAGTCATTGAGACGGCCATGAACGCCTCTGCATAGCAAAGAATTTTAGAGACAAATGTTGAGGCTATTGGCCTGGCAGCTAAAGCTTGGACAAAATTGCACAGAACAGGACAGTGATTCCAAGCACCCCAGCAAATCTCCGACAGAGTGGCTGAAAAAGAAAATAGTCAAGGTGTTGCAATGACCCAGTCAAAGTCCAGACCTCACCCTGATTGAAATCCTGTGGTGAGAGCTTAAGAGAGCTGTGAATAAATTAATGCCACCAAACCCCAATGAACTAAAACAACATCCTCCACAATGACATTGGCTATATAATTCACTGTTGTTCAGCTTGAGAGTTCAAATTCTAAGCTTGAATTTTAACATGTGACAAAAACAACTCCATTGCAGGATGCTGCTTTACATTCTATTAATTTTACACTTGAAGTTGTACAATATCACACCTGTTACAAAAAACAAACAAACAGAACGACATTAATAACTAATACAGAAAATGAATTGGGGTATGTTATGTTACATAAGGAGTAGCAGGTGAGTGAATGAGGACATGACTGAACAACAAGTTAATCAGTGAAATTTTAATTAGATTTCACTCAGTAGGTTGTGGAAAGAATGCAAAAAATGTTTTGCAGAGAGTAGTCTTTAAGACATGTATGATTCAGCATTTACTTAATTATAATGAGTCATGATTCATAAGTTCTTGTTTACTGTGATGCCAGTGATATAAATGTTTACATCATTAAATCATCATTAAACTCACCTTAAACTAAGCTGTAGACAATGAAATAAAGATTGCTTGTGTGTGTGTGTACATATCTATATAAAAGAGCAAAATTAGTTCTCTAGCTTGATTTAAACAGTCTAGTACACTGCAAATGTAATAATGTCTTGTCATGTTAGCCAGGTGAAAATAAAATGGTGTACACAATTTTATATGCCTCAAAATAGGGATTTAATAGTAAAACAGTGCACCTCATTATTGCACTTGTTATTATTATATCAAATTTTCAAGTAAGTCAATTTACCACTTCAAATTATGTTATTATATTTATTGATTTTTTCTAAAGCATTTCACATCATCAGGGTTGTAGCTGAAACAATAGAGCTTACATAGCTTGACACAACATATGAATACAGTAAGTGTAACACACCTGTTAAATGGAATGTGCTATTTTCCTTTTAGTTGGATATACTACAGCCTTAATGACGGTGCTGTTTACTGATGAGTCTGAAAAGGCCTTTTTTTTTTTTAAAACCAGCTTTCCCTCCCTTAAACTGATCTTTTCTTGTGCCTTTCCTGTTTTAACACCCTTAGCACTTTTTCTATCACACACATACTTAAATGCTGCTTTGGCTGCAGCCATTATGTTATAAATGTACAAAAAATGAGTCACTGTCCAAAAACATGGACCTAACTATAATAATGTACTCTTCCTTTAAAAATAAATGCTGTTCTTCTGCCAGTGGACCATGTCCATGTTTGTGATTAAATATAGGCTGCAAACACTGAATCTTTTATGAGAATACACTCATAAGGAGACTGGAAAACCCTGGGTTGATGTATTGAGCTGATAACAACCTTGGTGTGACCACTTTCTGATGTTTGGGTAAGTGAAGCCAGATAAAGAAAATATATCCTATAAATGCTGAACTTGTTTCGTAATACAGACAACCAAAGTGTTATCACAGATAGATGTGATCAAAGTGATGCTTTACTTGTTGCTAAAACAAAAAGCTGTGAAGCAAGATTCTGCTGTCGGTTATAAAAGGCACTGCATATCCACTTTATACCAGTAAAAAAGAAATAAGCAAACCTATTTAAATTAATTAGCTACACAACAGTGCGGAAAGTAGTGGAATTCCTAACAATGGTTCCAACTTAAATTACAAAATTGTTAAAGTTAAGCAAATGTAATTAAAAATATAAATTTAAAACTATTAAACTATTAAATGTAACAAAAAGAAAATGACAAGATGAACACTAAAATTATTCTGACTTCATGTTTTTGTTATTCAAGCAGGAAGGTTTTTATTTGTGTAATAATAAAAAAAACAAAAAAACCCCCAAAAAACTCACCCATCTTGATTTTATACTTTTAAATGTTCCCTCATTTTTTGAAAATGTGAAAATTTGGTTGTGTTTTTATTTGCCAACATTACCAGGTAAAACATCATATTCTCTAACTAGAAAAGCACTCAGAGAGCGCAGACCTCCGCCAAGCAGCTCAAGCCTGCACGCAAGCATGCACACACACACACACACACACACACACACACTCTTTCTCGTAGTCATGATATGTGTGGACATCAGATGGGTGAATTTTTCCCATATCCTGATTCTTCCCAAAATGTAATCACCTCTTCCTTTTATGAAGCCAAATCCACCCCCCGCAAAAAAAAAAAAAAAATAAAAACAAAAACAAAAAAAAAATTTTAAAAAAAATATATA
>VUQH01021975.1:2014-19361 GCA_015106775.1 Etroplus canarensis | reverse complement strand
TGTGTGTGTGTGTGTGTGTGTGTGTGTGTGTGTGTGTGTACAGACTCAGTAAGGAGCTGCAGCAGAAGGACAAAGTCATCGAGTCTCTCCGCGCCGAACTAAACCAGCATAACCATCGTCTTCATCGCTCTGACACACCCTGCAGCAGCCATGCCCTCTCTGACACCACTGACCAATCAGATCGCATCTCTTATGTGTCTGATGAGCACGGATCCACAAACGGGGACCTGGAGTTGTGCTCTGACGTGGATGCTGCCAGTGAGCTTGGCAAAGAGGAATCGCGGACTCCTGCCAGAGTCAGCACAGGTGAAAATGTGTTTAACTATTGTTAGCACAGTTACTCTACACACCAGACACAGCTCATCCTACGGGTGCAAATGTTACCCATATATAAGGAAGTGGTGCACTTACTGGTCTCATTTCAGCAGGGAATCGATATACAATTTAGTGCTCTGGAGTACAGATGCATACAGACAACAAAGCTGGTACTTTTTGTCCTGCACTGTGCCACATGATCGCTGCGGTCTTGTTAAATCCACTTTGTACAGACATAATTAAATGCATAGAAACAGTTGTTCAGTGACTGTTTTTTCATTTCCAGATTGTCACTCTCGCACTGGCATAGTGTCACGCCATCCATCTATCACTCCATCCATCACCTCATCCCACACAACCCAGTCCTGCCACAGCTGTCAGAGCATGCAATGCCCCAGCTCACCACACGCAGGCATGCAGAGTCAGACAGGTAGGAAGGAGCCCTGAAAAGTGTCTTCATCTCTGGGCTGATGTTTCATGCACATGACACCTGCCCTTGCCTATATCTCCCTTTCATCTTTAGTTTTTTTTGTTATGTTACCTTCCTCTTCTTCTTTTCTCCCAGCTCCTGCCTCAGTCTTCAGCTCTACTCTCTGTCACCCTTCCCTGTCCTCTTCCACCCAGAGGGCACCCTTGCCCTTCCATTCTCACCCGTCCAACCTGCGAACCCGTTCCCAAAGGAGCAGGGGGGTGGGTTTTTCCTTGGCTGAGGTGCACCAGGAGCTACAGATGTTACAGAGGCAGTTGGGAGACAGAGACAGTGCGTCAGTTCTCCTTTATATGCATGTCTGTGTGTGAGTCAGTTTAAAACTTAAAAACTAAATGTGTTTGAGTGTGAGTGCATTTAGTGTAGAAAAAGAATAACAAATCTATGAGACATGAAACGGTTTTTGCACAGTTGTTTGTGAATGCAAGCGGGATTTTCCTGAACTTGTGTAGAGCTACTTCTAAAGAACTTCGACATTTAACAGGAAATAAAAGTCCAAAGCCGTCTTTTCAGATTAAATTTTGTCTCTTAAATTTTGCATTTGGAGGGTCCAGCAGGAACATTGCTGGTTCAATCCCTGGCTTCTCCAGTCTGCATGCCAAAGTGTCCTTGGGCAAGACCCTTAACCCCAAATTGCTCCCGATGCATCCATCAGTGTGTGATTGTGTGCATGATAGTAAAATGTGCTTAAAGGCATATAATAAAGTGCTGTGTGAACGTAGTGTGAATGAGGCTTGTAGTAAAAACACTTTGAGTGCCTAGTTAGAGTAGAAAAGTGCTGTATAAGTACCAGTCCATTTACCATATAATTACCAATCCATTTAATTTGGCAGTCAAAGTCCTAGAGGCTAGAGGAAGAGTGGAGATGCAGTCCGATGTGAAATTTAGTCTTTGATGATTTGGTTGTCATCTGCTGCTGTTGGTGGTGGTTGGTCAGCTGTGTTTTATTGAGTCCAAAATCAAAGCAGTTTGCCGGTCAAGCCGGGAGCCATGATTATAATATGATCTGGGAAGCCCAGCGATCAGTGCTTGCTGAGATGCACTCTGCCTCTTTGTGCCTCTGTGTCACTTCTCTTTGTTAAGAGTCTATAGCCCTGTGCTACTTAAGTATGGCTGTGAAGGAATGGTGTAACTGGGCTCCAGTGGCTTTACTAACCCACTGTCAACCACATAAAATCACCTTGCTTTCTTTATTGTCCTTTAACCCAGCTGGAGCTTTTTTCTGCGCAGTACCTAGTGAGCACAGTTAGCCTTCTCATGTCCAGTGTATCCTGTCGTGTAATTGTTTTGCAATTATCAGTTTTTATTTCAGCCTTGTCATTTCTGGCAGCAGGAAAACAAATTTTCAGCCGTACCTTAGCTGAGTATCTTCAATTTCGAGCTTTACTTGGTCATTCCTTTCGGCGTTAACTGTGTAACATTTCATCACAGCCCCATGACAGCGTGGAAGCATGTTAAATTTTACATTTTATTTAGAGGTGAGTGATATGCTCTGCTGTGAATGAGGTTGTACTGATTGATTTCTAACAGGTACACGAGGAATTTGTTAGATTTAGCCAATGTCATCAGAAATTAGACTGATTTTATGATGTAGTTATATCATTACAGTACCTGAATTTCATCCACCAGATAAGTATGAAAAAACAGTCTATCATAATGATGCAGAGAACTGCAGAACTAGAACACATAACATCCTCATTCTGAAGACGTGTAACGCTGGAATCAGCTGCCATCTGTGCTGTAAAAAATGTAGCTGTGACGTACAGAACGTTGCAGAACATGTCAGTCAGATGATGTTTCATTCAAGCCACTGTATTAATGAACTGCAGACAATCCTCAACAGTATGCCGTATCCCGTATGTTAGGTGACTGCTGCTGACCAGCTTTAATATCCACATCTCCCCGGCTGCCTTTGCTTCTTTCCTTTCTTTTCACTGTCATCCCTTCGCCTTTCTCTTTAACACACTGTGCTCTCTTGCTCATAAAGTAACTGTTCTTCACTTGATGCTTAATGAACCCAAAGCCTCCAGCTGGAGAGGGATTTTCTGTGATCTTAACACACTGATGAGGGTTGGAGCTTTCAGAAAGCCCAAACCAGACAGATTTTGTTTGGCTGGTTAACAGAATCGCTCCTGATGTCAAAAGAAATCTCTTCATCTGTATTCAGCTTTTTATTCTTGTTTCTTTTGGTCTTGCCAGCAGACTAAAAAAATTATTTACACAAAACCTTTCATGGTTTTCCTTTAATCATCAGTGTTTTGGTTTATTTATGTTCTCGTCCTCTGCAGGGTTTTCTGCGCCTCAGTCCAAACCTCTTCAGGGTTTCCCGTTTGTCCACCAGCAGCCAGACTCCCCTGGCTTCCTGCCTCTCTCCTACCAAGGATTCCAGCCTTCTCCTTTCAGCAGCGCTGCTAGCAGCAGCAGTCTGGATCCCAGCTTGGCAATGAAAGCTGGGGCTAGCCTCCTGGAGAGCAGCGCATTGTGGGATATGGCCTATGGCACTCGACCAGTGAGAATTGGAGCCGACCTGTCGTCAGGGTCCTCGGGGTACCAGTCAGGCACCAGCCACACAGGTACGAACATAAAAACAAGCTTTAATGTGACTCACTGATGGTCTCATTGATTAATGGTACTTACTGTAAATCCCTGCTTTCAAAAATAATTTAAGCCCTCCTAAAATTAATTAAAGTCATCAACAGAATGCCAGGAAACAGCTACTGTGACTTTATGTTTAAAACATCTAAGTTTTGTGTTGAAGGCATGTATGCTGAACTTTAACTAGGGCTGGGCTGTACCTAACTGGTGTAGTAAATCAGTGGAAACTGTATTTACCTTCTCATAGCAAAGGATCTTGAGAAAATGAGGATTGCTAAAAAGAAAAATCAAAAGACAGAATTAAAGATGCTGAGGTTTTCACTGGGAGTGACCAGGATGGACAGGATTAGGAATGAGTCCATCAGAGGGACAGCTCAGTCAGAGGGGCGCGGTTTGAGATGGTCTGGACATGTTCAGAGGAGGGATAGTGGATATATTGGACAAAGGATGTTGAAGATGGAGCTGCCAGGCAGGAGGAGAAGAGGAAGACCACAGAGAAGATTGATGGACGTCATGAAGGAGGACATGCAGAGAGCTGAGAAATGGGAAAAGCTGAAAGAAGAAGAAGAAGAAGTGGCATGCCAGCTTTTGGAATTATGCAAATGAAGTTTATTTTATTGAACATGCTGTATAAATGTCAAATAAACAACATTTAGATGTGTATTTTGGACATATTCTTTCTACTAATCTGAAAGAAGAAATGTTCGGAAACAAAATCATTTCAAGTATAGCCAAAGCAATAAAAAAACATGGCTTGTGCTTAACGTCATACTAGCTGTTCAGTCACTGTTTTTCACCATAAGTTATCTTTGGTTCTGTGCCTTTTTTAGTTTATTAAGTGAGAGTGGATGGTTATTTCACATCAGATACTTAGTCTGTGTTTTGTTATGGCTTACTGCAGGTTCAGACCTGATGAAGGAGCACCTGAGAGAGATCAGGAGTCTGAGGCAGAGACTAGAGGACTCCATCCAGACCAATGACCGTCTCCGACAGCAGCTGGAAGAGAGGCTCGCTCGAACCAACGCTGAAAAGGGTAATTCACACACACACACGTGCACACACGATGTCCATAACTTCCTAAAGTACTTTATTTCTTTGATTGCTGTGAGAATGAGAATGTTTTTAATTATTTTAAAAATGAAAAGTCAGTCTATGTTGTATTAAAATTCCTTTAAAAAGCCCTGATCTTGATTAGGTGGGCATTGCAGAAACTTGGACTTACAAGATGCTGGTCCTGGGGTGGTTTCTTTTATCACTCACTTATTTTTGACTCCACAGGTGCTCCTACCAACATCTACATCCAGGGCCTTGAATCAGTCAGCCAGCTGTCCACTGAAGTTCGGCTTCTAAAAGAAGAAAATGTTAGTCTGCAAAACCAGCTGAAGCAGGTCACCCGAGGTACGGTGTGACGTTTGCTATCATGTCATCAACTGAAGAGTCATCGATTGGTTTAGATCATTTTGGCAACGATAATGTATTAATGTGATTCTTCTTAAATTTTCCTGCCTGAAATCAGATAAAAGTTCTTCAAAATCAACATAAATACTCTGCTCTGTTCTGTCATATATTCCCTGCAGAGGGGGTTAAGGAGGCAGAACAGCTAAGGGAGGTGGTGCTCCAGGAGAGGTCCAGGGTGAAGGAGGTGGAGTTAGATGTTGAGAGATGGGTGGAACAAAACAGGAAGCTGCAAGTGGAGGCTGAAGCTCACAGCCAGGAGGTTTTACAGCTGAAGCAGGACAGACAGAGGAACCAGGAAACCATCAACAGGTTGTGTGTTTGTATCTATAATTCTGCACTTAGCGTTTGTGACTGGAATACTGTGAGTCTAACACTTTTCAAACATAAAAAATGAGTAGTAGTAAAAGAAGATTTGTCACACTTCAGAGCAATAACGAATAATAAATAACATGTGATTTCGTACAGGCTCCAGCATGAGGTGAGCATCCTCCGGCAGCAGCTTTGTGAGAGCCGCAGTCTGGTCCACTCTCATCAGTGTGAGCTGCAGGTGTATCGCAGAGTGTGTGGAGTCCCCACAAAAGCACACGCTGGTAAGATTCATCACAACTCAGGTGTTCAGCAGGCCAAGCTGTCTTAAAAAATTTACACACGTCATTTAAGCTTATTTTGGTAATTTTTTTTAAAGTTTTCCAGAATATCATCAACCACTGAAAAGCTTAAAGTAAACTTTATGGACAAAAGTATTGGGCCACATTTCTTAATCCTTGAATTCTAATTCCTTAATCCTTGAATTCCGGTGTTTAATTCAGTCCTGTTGCCACAGGTGTGTAAAATCAAGCCGCTAGCCGTGCAGTCTGCCTTTACAAACATGAGTGAAAGAATATGTTGTTCTAAAGAGCTCACTGAATTCCAGCGTGCTACTGTGATACTGTGAATTTCAGCAAGTCAGTTCATGAAATTTCTTCCCTCCTGGAAATTCTACCATCAACTGTAAGTGGTGCTATTGTAAAGTGGAAGTGTTTGGAATCCACAGCAACTCAGCCACCAAGTGGCAGACCATGTAAAGTTACCGAGTGGTGGTTGTGCAGTGCTGAGGTGCATAGTGTGTAAAAGTCACCAACGCTCTGCTGATTCAGTAACTGTGGAGTTACAAGCCTCCTCTGGCATTAACATCAGCACAGACTTTATGGCCTGGGTTTCCATGGCTGAACAGCTGCATGCAGGCTTTACATCACCAACCACAATGCCAGGTTTTGAATGGAGTGATGTAAAACCTGCCGCCACTGGTCTCTGGAGCAGTGGTAAGGAGTAGTAATGAATCATGTGTGTCTGGCAGTCTCATTTAGCAAAAGTCGGTAAAACTGCATAACTGCACTGTGCCAAACTGTGAAGTCTGGTGGAGGAGGGATAATGGTATGGATTTTTTCTAGGGTTGGCCTGTGAACCTCTTACTTCCCGTCAAGGGAAATCTTAATGCTCCAGCTTACCAAGACATTTTGGACAATTCCGTGCTTCCAACTTTGTGGGAACAGGTTTGGGGAAGCACAGTTTCTGTTCCAGCACGACAACATCAGTGTCTGACCTCTCAAACACAGCAAAATGTTGTAGAAGGCCAGAAGAGTGGAAGCTGTTAAAGCTGAAAAAAGGGGACTAAAAGCTCCTATAAGTGTAAAGTGTAGGTGGCCCAATATTTTTGTCCATATAGTTCACCTACCCTTGATTATTATTAATTTGAAAAAATGGCTTGCATATTTGCAGGATGCCATTACTTACATTCTAATTCCTGGCAATGTCCAACTTATGGATACTGGTTTAATAACTGCAGCAAGGTTTTCATCTCGGGCTGACTGATCCAGAGGCCTTTGTCCTCTGCTTGCTTCCTTCTTTTGGTCTCTTGCTCTTTTTTTCACATTAACTCTGATATCAAACCTTTCTTTTTCAGTCCGAGTCACAGTCTGTTTTTCTGGCAATACAGCAGTCACCACCTCTCCTTACTGCAGGCCAAGCCTTTTTTAAAGTATAAAACATGTGTCCTTATATAGAGAAATGGGCGTGTCTCAGCATGCAAACTGCAGACAGGGAGCAAACGCCTATCACTTTAGAACGGTTCTTCACTAACATGCCAATGGGGTAAAACAAAATTGCATACGTGAGGAGCTCGCTCGTTGATCACTCCCCCACACACAGCAGAAGCATCATCTGCTTTTTGTATTCATCATCTATATTTTGTGTGCTCTTTAACAGGTCAGGTCAGTGACAGAACTATGACCTTTGACCCCAGAGAGCTACACATGCAGCTAGAGCAGCAGCTGAGCAGGGAAACTGACACACAGTCTCAAGCCAGGAGGCAGCTCTTTGGCGGTCAGTATGAGATGTCCGTTCTCTGAAAATCACGAGGAACATGACAGATCACAGCACTAGAATTAGGAGATTTGTTAACAAGAAGACTTTCAGGTCAGTACTGATGGAAATATTTCTCCACAGATAATGTTCCCTCTCCACCTGTGAGAGACACTGGACTCATCAGTCCTTCCTCTCCTCTACATACTATGCAGAAACACGCAGAGGAAACAGGAGCAGCTGATCCAGGTGAGAAACTTCACTTGAGGCTGTGGCTAAGTAACCCTATCTTAAATAGTCATCTTTAACGATGAAAATAATGTTATTCAGTACAACAGATTTTGTTTAGGTGTTGCAAATTGTGAATACATTTTCATGAAACCAGAAACAAACCTCAAAGTTCCCCACCAGCCTGCCCCATCTGGTCATAGACAACTAAAAACAATGAGTGTCTTCTTCTTCTTCTTCTTCTTCTTCTGTTCCTCCTCCTCCTCAATCATTGAGTGTGAAAGTAGCTATTGAGGAAATTGCAATGAAAACTAGAGAAACTAGAGAAAGCAGATTGTGCTGCTAACATTTCTCATAATGAAAAGAAAGGTATTCAGGAAAGACATTTAAGTGAAACAGCAGCAACAGCATAATGTAATCACAGTCTTTCTAGAACTAAGTCCTACTACTCTGCAGCCATCCCCTAGTAGTAAGATTGCCTCCACCATGTTTGGTACACGATGTGGTGAGCTTCGAATCCTAAGCTCTTCCTTTCTTTCTCGATGTTTTTCTCCTCCTGTCATTCTTGTACAAGTTCATTTCAGTATCATCTGTCCAAACAATTTTTTTCCAGAACTGGACAGGCTCTTTTAGATGTTACCTGGAAAAGTCTGAGTGGACCCCCCTGTTCTTGAGTGTTCCCAGTGGTTTGCACCATGTTGTAAACCTTCTAATTTCTGGATTCCTCAGAGGTGTCTCTTGAGATTGACAATGATATACCTACCCCACTGAGAGTGTTTCTGACTTGGCTAGCTGTTGTAAAGGGGTTTTTCTTAATCAAGAATGTTGTGGCCACCCACTTTAGTTGTTTTTTGTGCTCTTCCAGTCTTTTTGGTGCCGCTGAGCTGGCCAGTGCGTGCCTTCTTTTTAAGTAAGTTCTACATTGTTGTTTTGGCCACTCCTAAAGTTTTTGGAATCTCTCTGAGGTTTATTTTAGTGTTTCAGCTTAATAATGGCCTCCTTCATTAACATCTCTTTGGGCCTCATATTGAGAGTTTCAGTGAGCACTTGCCAAATACAAGTTCTACACTTGGAATCAACATCAGATGTTTGATCTGCTCAGTTTGTCATGGAATAATAAGGGAACAGGCCTCACCTGGCCACGAAAAGCTGAAAGTCTGAACTTCAATCACATTTAGACTGTTTGATTTAAAATCCACAGGGGTGGTGTAGAAATAACGCAAAATGTGTCATTGTCCCAAAACTTATAAACCTAATTGTAAGTTTGCACCCTTAGCATTATGGCATTTGAATGACTTTTCTTTTTGAAAACACAGACTATTTTAAATCAAATAAATGAACGACAAGCACACATAAAAGGCAACATGGGAGCACTCTTGCACATATGACCCACGAGTTTGCCTTGATTTGTAATTCTCTTGTTTTCTTTGTCAGCAGCTCCAACCCTGCAAAGGCATGTCCCAGATGGCTCCTTCTCCAGCCGTCATGGCCGCCATGTAGTCGGCCTCATTGATGACTTCAAAGTACTGCAGCAGCAGATTCTTCAGGGAAGTTCTCTCCTCCTTAAGATGGAGGCTGTTCTTTATTCCCTGAGCACTTCACAGGAGTTTTCCCTTCATCAGGTAGGGGTCGAAAACCTTTGATCTGTGACTTCAGTAAACACTTTCCTAGTGAGTGATCTCACTCGCTAGTTTCAAATGTAACTCAGTACAACATGAAATTCATTTAGTAAATTATAGTTTGTATTAAAGGCCAGATGGAGAACAGGAAGAGAATAGTATGCTTTAGGCTTTACGCCAACCCTACCTTGTTACTGACAAGTCAGTACTGTATGAGTGTTCTGTTTCTGTCAGTTTCTCAAGCTAAGATCACAGCAGTAAAAATCCCAGGCTTCAAAAATAGGACTTTGCAAATCAGTGGGTACAAACATTCTCTGCTGGTGACCCTGAGGAACACATTTTTAATTTTGTTGAAGATTTATGTACTTATGGAAATGAATATATTCATTATTAATGGGCACTGGATTGACCTCATGCATTTTGTGTCTCAGCCTTCAGACTCAGGTTCTGTCCAGAAGCTGCTGTTGGATGCTAAAACTGTGCGACAGATCCTGGAGGAGGCAGAGTCTCTGCTCCACGTGTTCTGGAGAGCAGCTCTGCCTGAGGATGCGCCACAGGTCAGAACGATTCACAGAGAAAGTCTGCCTTTTGGGTGCGACGTCACATGTCGAGGATCCAGTCGGTGTATTAAAATGGTGTTATTATTTTTTCCTAGTTTGTTGCTTTGTAGTGCACTGACTAAAAGACCTTTAACTGTATGTATTCATACTAAACAAGGCAAGATTAAACTGTTTGATTTAATGCAAGAAGTCAGAATGTTGCAATGGGACAGTTATGAAAACAGTTAACGAAAGTCATATTATCAAATGCATCTCAAAATAAAAGCAAACTTTAAAGTATTACATTACAGCTATAACATCAGGCATCTGTTCTAACTTTATAAACTGTGTTGTTCTTGCAAATGAACAAGCCATTCTCTTTGGTTATGCTAGTTCTTTGCTGGGACACCCAAGCCACTTTAAATCAGCTATACAGGCAATTTGAAAATGAAAGGAACTGTATAAAATCCACACGTTCTGTTACTGTCTACTATTGTTTAAATGCGTAAAATGCAAATTTAAAAAACATAATAGTGAAATCAATGACATGTTATATTACTTTTAAATGCAATTTACTTTTGGGGGAAAAGTCATTTCCTAACAGTAAAGTATATCAGCACAGACGGGTGGGTGTCTGCATTAGGCCATGTGGCCTGGGGCAGGTGTTACATCCTATAGTTTAAAGTCTCACTATATCAAAATCAGTTTTTATGTCTCTACCAATGGAAGCATTATGTTTTTGGGTTGTTCTGTGTGTCTGTCTATCCGTACATCCGTTCATCAGTTACACATCTTGTTACCTTGATGTGTTTGCTGAGTCTTTACCAAACCTTGTGTGGTTCATACCTACGATGGATAGAACATCTGGTAATATTTACAAGGTTGTGGGGTCAGATTTAAGGTGGCAGCATACTGGCCAAGTTCTAGACATTTCATATGTTTAAAGCTTCCACCAAGATGAAATTATCTTGGTCATGTTCCCCAGACAGGGAGAGAATCATACTGAGCATGTGCAGAGTAAGTTTCAGCACTCCAGCTTGTTTCTGATATGACAAAAAGGAATAACTAAGTGTTACAAATTACCCTGGTCTCATCTACTGGATAAGTGACCAGGGGTCCACTCCATTAGTTTAACAGTTTATTCAGTCTTATGATGTCTAATTTGCTACATATTGGAAAAAATGATAATAAAAATCAGCTTTGAAAATTACATATTTTTATTAGATGCAGTAATATGTACATTTTTTAAAAAGAAGTAAATTATTCTTACTTAACAGTAACTAATTTATTTCTCAAAAATAAGATTATAGGATCTGACTAAATAAATTGAGATTTTATTCTTTTCATTTATCATTTCAGATCTTTTTACGTGTGCCTGAACACGTGTACCTTACTGTGTTTCTGTTCACGGGTTTAGGATAAGCCTCTGAGGGAGGAGGTCCTTTCTCTCCGACTGAAGCTCTCAGAGCAAGAGCAGGCTCTAAAGGACGCAATGGAGAGACTGAAGAGCTCCAACCGCACCAAAGATAGCATGGAGCACTTTATAGTGAGCCAACGTGAGTCACACCTCTTCCTGTGAATTTCTAGTGGCACATTTGAAACTTTATGTCTTGTTGTAAATAATAGCAGCTCAGTCGCAGTGTTTTTCTCCTTCTTTAATATTGCAGAGCTGTTTGTTCTTATTTGATCTCTTATTCCCTAAGGATTTGAAAAGTGAATTTTTGATTGAAGAGCCTAAAAACCAACCAGAGATATAAAAAAGATGAAATTTTCTGAAATGCGATGATGATCTTTCATACACAATGGCTCTAAAGGTCAGAGTAGTCTTCTGGGCATCACAGTTCATCTTCTCTCTCTCTCTGAAAGAAGCTGTTTTAACTGTAGAGAGGCTCCCTAACCCTTTAAGCCAGCTTTATTCTTATTGGCTACTACTTGTGAATAAAAGGTCTTAACAGCCAGTGGTGGGGCTTCTGTGCTCACAGCCAGAGCAGTGTGCCTAAGCTGACCTTCAGAAAATAAAGGGAAAGAGAATAGATGAATGAGCAAACGTTGACTCAAATATTCTGTATGTTTGTTTACAGTATCGAGAACACGGGACGTCTTGAGGAAAGCTAAGACCAATTTACAGGTAAGTTCATTAGTTCTTGCATGTTAATGCTGGTTTTTACATCATTATGCATAATGAACCTTGCAAAATGAGAGCAGTTTATGGGTTGGATGATATCAGTCCTCACTGCTTTGGTTATTAAAATAGAGAATGACTGTTTTCTTCACCTTCACTCTTGCTGAGTCTCCTCAGGAGAACGAACTCAGGATTTCATCCCTTCGCCAAGCCTCTTCTCCCATCACCCCTTCTTCTCCCCCACACTCCTCCTTTTATTCTTCTTCCTCATCCTCACACCCCTGGCCTGGTAAAGGTACAGTTTGGCTTGTGTGTGCATACCAAAGTTGCTTGCTTTTTGATAAAAAAAAAAAAAAAAAAATATTTGCATTAAAAAACGTTTGCATATAGCCAGTAGAGCCACTTCCGTACTGCATAATCAAACAGTATGTAGTAATGCTGACTGGGAAGCTACCAAACAGCCATCGACATACTTATTCTTCCCTACAATCATTCTTTGGACAAGAATGTTACTGCTAATGTCAGTTTGCATGTTAAATATCCAAATAGCTTGGCTTAGATGTGAAGTGGTGTGGCCTTTAATCCTCAACCAGCAAAACAGTGCCTGTCCCTGGCTTGTAAGTGACAGTTGTGATTTGATATCTCTGTTGATTATTATCAGTTAATGGCTGAACAAAGATGCTCACAGTGTCTGACAGGGTTAATCCAAGTCATCTTTGACTGCAAAAGTTAGTACTTCAGTTAGACTTTAAAGGGCAAAGAGGTGAGAGGGTAAAGAGCTGGTTCAGTGTGTCACAAGCAGGACGAAAACCACATTGTTCCTCCTGAATCTGAGGTTCGACCAGGGGCCAGACTCCATGTCTCCAGTCTCCCTCGGAATGTGATTGAAGTTCCTCCAGAGGTGGGAGTTAAAGACCTCTCTGACAGAGTCCGTTTGGGCCTGCCAGCTCAGAATGGCGTCCTCCCCTGCCATTGGATCCAACTCGCTACCAGATAGTGGTCACTTGACAGCTCCGTACCTCTCTTCACCCCAGTGTCCAAGACATGTGATCGCAAGTCTGATGACACTATGATAAAATTGGTCATTGACCTAGGGCATCTTGGTGCCAAGTGCACATATGGACGCCCTTATGTTTGCAGATGGTGTTCGTTATGGACAAACTGTGGTTAGCACAGAAGTCCAATAATTGAATCCCTCTCAGCTTCAGATCAGGCAGGTCGTTCTACCTCTCGTTCAGGAAAGGGCATCCAGCATAAACCTATGCCAAATTACCAGTGCAGGATAATCCGCTGTAGCAACCCCTTGAGGAAAATACAAGGGAGCAGCCAAAGGTACTTGGTTATCTAGTTGTAATGAAGTCTGCTTTTTTCATGTTTTATTTATGAACGCTGTGCCAGCCTTTTTTTCTTGGAAACCCTTCTTTTATCTTGTTTTTGCTGTTTTTTTTGCAAGATTCCTCAAAGCCCTCCAACAAAAACTCCTTTTTAAGGGTAAATTTTTTCACCCTCCCATTTTCCAATTCTCCAGTCACCACCAAAGTGTGCAGGTGATTGAATCTGGTTTGGATAAGCTAGATGTAGAGCAAGCTTTACAATTCTAGATCGCTCAGTTCCAGTAAGAAAAAAGCAATTTCCCTCCTTGGGATTAATAAATGATTCTGATTCAGCAAATTATGGAGAAAAGGCCCCCATACCAGCACTTGAACCGTTGTTTTATACACATTCCAACTGCAGCAAGCCTGATTTTAAAAAAGAATACATAGCGCAGGCAAACCATTATTAAACACGGAACACAAAAGTTGAAGTTGGATACAAAATATTGTGATGAGAGCTGTAAATAGAACTCTATACATTTATACACAATTTTAACTCACTCTGAAATTTGAAGTGGAAAAATTTACCCATCGGGAATGCTTGGAATTTCTTTGTGATAACTTTTAGTTTTTCAAATCTAATTCAGTGAAACTAAAATCCACCTAACAATGCCCCCAAATTACAGACTAACCCGTGTGCTTGGTACCTATCATAATTTCCAACTGTCGCCTGTGAGTGGGAGCGATATCTGTGAGATAGCTGTGTTGTGTTGTGACATAGCAGGATGGAGATGGGTATCCTTACAGCGAAGGTTTTAACAAAATTGTTGGTACTTGTCATTAGGGTAATTTGTTATTTTTCCATATCTGATGTTAACTGGGACATGCAGCACATTATTTGTATAAACTGCAATTTTTTAGCATAAAAAATATATTTAAGGAATCTTGAAAATAACACAGTCAAGAAGGCAGAGCCTGACTGATGCTACAGGTATTTGGGCAGTGGATGGTTCCAGTTTTTACTGAGTAACAGAATTCAAACGGTGATGTACATACCATATACTAGTTATTTTAAAAAAGGGAAATTGTCATTGCTTATTACCTTTCTAGCAGTATCTTTAAGAAACCATTTAGCAATTTATCTTTAAGACACTGCTTGACTCTGCCCCCCCCATCTGCTCAGCTGTAAGTGCTCTGCTACATGTTCTGAGAGTTGTATGTGCTGTAGGACAGACACAGTGATTACATTCATCTTCTTCCATTTGTCCAATTCAGGGTTGTGGGGGGTGCTGAGCATATCCCTGCTATCACAGGGCGAAAGGCGGGGTATACTCCAGACAGGTTGCCAGTCTGTTGCAGAGCCAACCAACCATTCACGCCTATGGTCAATTTAGAACTGACAATTAATCTGACATGCAAACTCCACACAGAAGGGTCAAGGGCAGCCGGCTGTTGGATTTGAACCTAGACCCTCTTGCTGTGAGGCAACAGTGCTAACCACCGCACCACCTTGCCCTGCACTGCCCTACAGTGATTACAACATTTCTAAATTCAAAAAAATGTATCTTTCATATCATCACTTATATCCTTATAAGCCAATACTGAGCTACGCTTTATGGGCAAAAGTATTTGGCCACCTACACATTATACCTACAGGAGCTTTTATGACATCCTATTCTGAATGCAGTGGCATTCATATACTGATACATTTGTGACGATGGGACTGAATACCTAACTTCACTGATAAAGAGGTGTGTTTGTCTCTATACTGTAGTTGCCCAAAATCTCCAGCTGAACAATATGTTGATCAGGCTCTGCATGAAAGGTGTTTTGAGGGGACTAAGCCAAACTGATAAGCAGTTATCAGAAGCTGATAACAGTGTAAATTAAAAGGCATAGTAAAATTACTGGAACATGTAAATTGCTAATTAGTTCAGAGTTACTTGTAAAACCTGGTGCACAACTAACATTTACTCCACAGAAATGTCCTGATTGTGTTTCAGGTGAAATCGCAGGAGGATTCTGTGAGCACGCCGTCTCTCCTGGTTGGAGTGTCCTGATGCCCCAAACCTCATCCTTCAGCTCGTCTTCCTCTGCTGTCCAGGGTCTGGCTCACCACCAGCGTCCCCTGCAGGAAGTCTTCCTGTAGCCCCAAGTTCCTCAACACTGTCATCTCCAGTTCAAATAGGAAATGCTGTAAATGTTGGCTCTCCTATTGACTGGGGAAACATTTCAGCTGAGTAGCATACGCCCGAGTGTTTGAGAACATTTGTGTTGTTTTAGTGTATGATGGTTCATGTATGTGAATGAATGACTGTATATGTTTTATTAATGGTATAGTTTGAGTGGGTGTTAGGAGAACTTTCCTGGAGGTAGCTGAAGTGTTTTTCTTGTTCACATGAAATCAGTCTGAGTTTGGCTGAAGGTTGGTTATGATTCGTAGCTTCTGATTCGATCTTTGTTTCATTATTATAAGTAAATCCAGTTAGTTTAGTGGTTTACACGTCCGCCTTACAAGCGAAAGGTCCCCGGTTTGACGAGCCCCTCTCACCAGGGAGGGTTGCGTCAAGAATAGCGTCTGGCATAAAACATCTGCCAAATTACCAATGCGGATTAATCCGTTGTGGCGACCCCTTGAGGAGAATACAAGGGAGCAGCCGAAGGTGCATTTTTGAAAATGGATCCAAAACAGTCTGAAAACTTATTCTGGGTTTAGAGGTCTAATCAGCAGCTGTCAAATCAGAAGCCAATTTCAGCTTTGTACTTCAGCAGGGATTCAAGATGCAAAAATCCACGTAATGCCAGCAGGAAAAGTGCGGCTTTCAAAAAGCCAAAACCAAACTGCAAAGTGCTTCCTGTCAGCCTGTGCTGAGGCTGATGTTTGTAGTTTGTGTGTAGAATACATGCATGTAGTGTGAGCAGTTTGTGGAAACAAAGCCATACTCCTCAGCAGTAGTTATGTTTAGTTTGGTTCTAGTTGTATAAGAAATATCAAGAAAATGGCCGACTACTGATAACATGAAAAAAGAACATAGAACTTCCAATAGACGGTGTGGCCATGTAGCTGGTAGATGATCTCTTAGATTTACTCTCAAACACCTCAACTTAGTGTCATTTGCTCAGCGTCCTCAAACTTCAGAGTATTTCTGTTAGACAGGGACACAGCTGTCTTTAGATATTTTAAAATGTGGGTCTGACTCATTTTTTCTTCCCTACTGAAACACTAACATGCAAGCTTGGTAAGCCTGCGAATAAGACAATCTGTCTCACATCAAAAGATATTACATTTTAATCAACAGTCCAGAAAAGATGACATTTAACTTTTTGTAACCAGAAAAATGGACCATAGTAGTTTTTAAAACCTTTTATTCGTTTTTACTTTTTGTTTTTAGCCAAATTTGTTTTATTGGTTCTTTACAGCAATAATTATTTAAAAAAGTATTTCAACAGAATAAACTTGTCTGAAAGCATTTTCTTCAGTACCTCTGGAGGTTTGTTGATGCTCATTGTGCAAAAGAACTTTTCTGAGTTTATTTTACACTGACTCCTTCATTTATATGTTCTTGTTTATTTTCTGTATAGTAGGTTATTTGTTTTGTTTAGTGCATGAACTGTGGCTTCACAGCCCTCTAATGTTTTTACTGAAATATGCAAATGTTTGGGTTACTGTGCAATACAAGGCTTGGTGGTTGCTTTTTTGTGAGGTGTATGTTTTCATTTTTTAAATTTTGTTTTCTTTTTTTGTTTTTGTTTTGGTATAAAAGTGCCATGTCATCTGTTTTAGCTCTGAAGCTGAACTGATTTTAATAAACTCACTTTTGGATGAATACATCCATGTCCTGACAATCAGTTTTAGTGGCCGGATCCCTTTTGGCTTTATCTAAATCATTTCTATAAATATAACCAAAAAAGTAAAGGCATAAAACAACACTGTAATAATATATTTAAGAAGCAATACGATAAACCAAAGTAGACAACTTGTATGTTGTTAAATCAGGTGTAAAATGACTGCGATCAAATATTTTTGGAATGATTCCCCACAAGTCAAAGGTCAAACTTGATGTCTTTCTGAGTGTCTGTGTGGTTTTAGCAGTCACCTTTCATGTATGTACATATTAAAGGCAGTGTGTATCAATGCAGTTTTTTCATTGCTGTGAGAGAAGCGACGGTCTTTGGAAAAACATCAGTTGTATTTTTATGCATGTTCTCTTTATTCAAATGTTTTGGGCTAAAAACCTTTTCAATAAAAAGGGGACAAAACATATCTGCCTTGTTTTTTGTTTTCTTTTTTGGTTCACATTGTGCTCCCACTTTTTGTATATATAAATATA